>CABHPQ010132515.1:0-15299 GCA_902168405.1 Peromyscus aztecus | reverse complement strand
GGTCTCAGGTAGATGATTCACACTGTCTTTTGTGTCCCCCTTTACAATTTCTGTATTTTCACCCTATGCCAATAACAACCTTCCTACACAGATGTTCTTCCTCCTACCTCATGTCACTGGAGAGTCCAATTCTGTGTTCAGAATCAGGGCTTCCCTAGTTCTTGAATCCCTTTCTCTCTTCAGACAATGTGTTGCCTTACAACAACCTATTTGCAGGACCTCTTCTTTTCTCCACAACCCGAGTCCCTGGAAACGTTGCTCTAGACGTGAACAGGATTCCCTTAGCTCTTTCCTAAAAACAATTATAGCCCATCTTTACTCATCTCTGCCACCCACTGCCCTGGAGAAGCACTCCCCCACCGCTACCATGCAAACTGCAGACATCAAATTTGCTGTGATCAAGAGAACAAAACAGAAACTAAGGAAATGAACACCTACCAAAGAAACACAGGCAAAACATCAACACCTAAAATCACTTCAATCCATCCCATCCCCAAAGCTAAAGACCAGCATAGAAACACAATCAATAAAAATCAGGACAATATTTCTACATTACAACCCAGTAACTCTACTATAATAGAAGCTGAGGAATGTAATATAACTGAAGCATAAGACACAGGCTTCAAAATGACAATTTTAAATATGGTCAAGGACATTAAAAATGATATGAATACATGTCTTAGCAAATTCTATGAAAACACATGTAGAGGAATGAAATGAGGAAAACAGTTCAAGACATGAAAGAGGAAATAGAATCACAAAGGAACACCCAAAATGAAATAAAACTGGGCATGAAAAAAGTCAAACATCAATGTAGACATAAGTATCACAGAGTACAAGATAAGGAAGAGAGAATTTCAGGTGTTGCAGATAAGGTAGAAGAAATGGATACCTCAATCAAATAAAATGTTAAATTTACCAATAATCCAGGTTTAAAAAATCCAGAAAATCTGGGACAATATAATAAGACCAAGCCTATAAATAATAAGAATAAAAGATAGAGAGGAAAACAAATCAGGGCAGAGGAGCAAAAAATATTTCAACAAAATCATAGAAGAAAAGTTGTAAAACCTAAAGAAGGAGGTGCCTATCAAGGTACAAGAAGCTTACAGAATACCAACTATACTGGGCCAAAAATGGAATTACCCAGGGTACATGATATTCAAAAAACTAAATGTCCAACATGAATGTTAAAAGCTAGAAGGTAATATATAAAGGCAGACTCATCATAATAACACCCAAATTCTGAATTAATACACAAAGCCAGAGTGGCCTGGAGAGATGTTCTATGAATGTTAAAAGAATACAGGTGTCAGTCCAGACTACTGGACTAGGCAAAACTATCAACCACAATAGATTAAGAAAGAAAAACATTTCAGTATAAAACCAAATTTAAACAGTATCTATCTACCAATCCAGCTTTACAGAAGTCACTAGAAGAAAAACTTCAATCTGAAGAGGTTAGCCATATGCAAGAAAAACTAAGGAATAAACATTCTCAGACCAGCAGATAAAAAAGATGGGGGAACCATACCATAACAACAAAATAGTGGAAAATTAAGTATTCTTCATTGATAACACTCAACATCAATGGTCTCAATTCCCCAATTAAAAGACACAAACTAATAAATTAGATTAGAACACAGGATTCAGTTTTCTTCTCATGCAAAACAAACAAACAAACAAAAACCACATACTTTACCACCAAGGATAGACATCATTTCAGGGTAAAGGAATGGTAGAAGATATTCCAAACAAGTGAACCGAAGAAGCAAACAGGTATTTTCATTTTAATATTTAACAAAGTATACTTCAAATGAAGACTTATGAAAGAGATAGGGAAGCATATTACATTATCAAAATGCAAGTTTGTCAAGAGGGTATCACAATTCTAAACACTTGTGCACCAAACACAAGGTACCAAGGTTCATAAATGAGACACTGCTACAGCTGAAATTACATATTGACTTTCACACAGTTATAGTGGATAGCTTCAATACTCCAGTACCACCAATAGACTGGTCATGCAGACAAAAACTAAACAGAGAAATACTGGAGTTAAATAGTATCCTAAATCAAAAGGACCTACAGATATCTACAGAATAGTTCACTCAAACCAAAATGAATATACCTTTTCCACACAAGTCATAGAGTTTGTCCAAAATTGACCACATACTTGGATACAAAGCAAATCCCAACAGATAGAAGAGTATTGAAATAACAGCCTCCATCCTATAGGGATTCTGGATGTCAAAATGGAAACAGTAGAAAGTTTATAAATTCATAGAAACTGAACAACTCATTACTAAATGAAAGATAGGTCAAGACAGAAATTAAAAACATTTTAGAATTGCATGTAAATGAAAACACAATATAACCAAACCTATGGGACACAGCAAATGCAGTTTTAAGAGGCAGTTCATACCAGTAAGTTCCTACTAAAAATTGGACAGAGACTCACCTAGAAGCTCTAGAAAAAAAAAAAGAGAAATAACTCTACAAAGAAATAGATGGCAACAAATAATCAAACAGGGCTGAAATCAATAAAAAAGAAACAAACAACAATAAAAACAAAATACATGAGTGGCCTGTGCTGCCATCTGGAGCCATGGTGTCATCCAGTCCTGAGCTGAAGCCCAGGGCCATATCTGGGTCCATGGTCCTAGCTCAGCTGGGGTCTGTGTTGATGTCTGTAGTCTGTGTTGTCACCAAAAGGCCAGACAGACATCCAGGGCCTGAGATGGCACTTGCAGTCATGTTGGTATCTAAGGGTATGGCATTACTGTTGCCATGCCAATCTGCATGGCCTGCACTGGATCTGGGGCTATGCTGACATCTGGCCTGAGCTGCAGTCAAGGGTCATGTCTGGGTTCATGCCCTCGCTTAGCCAGGGTCTTTGTTGATGTCCATGCCTCCCATTATTACTGAAGGCCATGCAGATGCGTGGGGGCTGGGTCTCCACCTGAGGACATGTTGGTGTCTGAGTCACGCTGCAGCCTACAGCTGACATCATACATATCTGAGTGACCTGCATCGCCACATGGAGCCATGGTGACATCTGGGCCCAAGATGCTCTCAAGGGCCATGTCTGGGTCTATGGTCCCGCTGTAGCTGGGATCTGTGTGGATCTCCATGGTCCATGTTACAAGAGGGGGCCATAGGAAACATTTGTACTGAAATCGAGTGCCATGCTGAGCCAGTACCACTCTTTGCTGGCCCTGGAAGAGCTGGCTCTCTGCCACTTGTTGACAACCACAGCAGAAGAACTGGTCCTACCCCTCATGGGAGAGCTGGCACAATACAAAGAAGAGATGGCCTCATCCCTCATCACAGGCATGGGTGAGCTGGCCCCCATGACATTAGTGAAGAAGAGTTGGCTCTGTCCCTCACATGAGGGGGGTGGTCCCCATCTCCCCAGACTAACCAAGTCAGCTACAACCCAGACCCACATCCAGGCCTTTGAGTTGACACATCCCAACACATACCCCATTTATGACATGCCAGAGTGTCTGAAGGAACTGGTCCTGCAGAACCACAGTTGCAGATTCTCCATCTGTAGGATATCCAGTAGGAGTCTCAGTGAGGGTCCAGTAATGATGGTATACAAGAAAAACAATCTAGAGATTCAATGTAATCCCCATCAAAATTCCAAAACAATTCTTCACAGATCTTAAAAGGACAACTTCCAGTTTCATATGGAAACACACACACACACACACACACACACACACACACACCACACAATAAAAATAGGATAGCTAAAATTATCTTATATTATGAAAGAATGGCTCTATGTTATCACCATCCCACATTTCAAATTGTACTACAGAGCTATAGTCATGATGGTATTAGCATAAAAACAGACATTAAGATCAATAGAATTGAACTAAAGAGCTAGATATAAATTCGCATGCACCTATGGACACTTGATTTTTGCCAAAGAAGTCAGATATATACACTAGAAAAAGACAACATCTTCTACAAACTGTGGTGGTCAAACTGGATAGTTACATATAGAAGAATGCAAATGGAGACATATTTATCACCCTGAAAAAACTCAATTGCAAATTTATCAATACCTTAACATAATTCAAATGGTTCAGATACCATGAATTTTATAGAAGAGGAAGTGTGGAAGCATCTTGAACTCTTCGGCACAGGAAAGGATTTCCTGAACAGGACACCATTAGCACAGCACTAAGACAACAATTAATAAATGGGATCGCATGAAATAGAAAAGTTTCTATATGGCAAAGACACCATCATTCAGACAAAGCACCAGGCTACACAATGGGAAACAATTTTTACCAATTACATGTCTGACAGAGAGTTATTATCTAAAATATATAAAGAACTGAAAAATCTTTACATTAAGAAACAACAACAACAAAAACCCTGTTAAAATTGTGTACCAAACTCCAGAGAGGGTGCCCAGCTCAAAAAGTGATTCATAAATGGCCAAGAAACAGTTAAGAAATATTCAAGATCCTTAGGGTTCAGGGAAATGCAAACCAAAACTACTCTGAGATTTCACCATTCACTATTACACCATTCACAATGGCCAAGATCAATAAAACAAATCACAGCTCATGCTGACGAGGATGTGGAAAACACTCATTCCTTTCTGGCAAGGGTGCAAACTTGTAGAGGCACTATGCAAATCAGCGTGCTGCTTCCTCAGGAAGCTGGAGTGGATCTACATCAAGGTGCAGCTTTACCGCTCTTATGAATGTATCCAAAGGACTCTTCCTCCTACTGCAAAGACTCAATCATGTTCATTTTTACTCTGTTCACAATAGCCAGAAATTGGAAGCAGATATCCATTAACAGATAAATGGAAAAAGAAAATGTGGAACATATACACAATAGAATATTATCCAACTGTTAAACAAAATCAAAACTTTTTCAGGTAAATGGATAAAACTGGAAAAAAAACATCCTGAGTGAGGTAATCTAGACCCTAAAAGACATATAGTATATATTATCTTATATATGGATATAAGATTTTAAGCTTTTGGCCGGGTGGTGGTGGTACACACCTTTAATCCCAGCACTCGGGAGGCAGAGGCAGGCAGATCTTTGTGAGTTCAAGGCCAGCCTGGTCTACAGAGCGAGATCCAGGAAAGGCGCAAAGCTACACAGAGAAACTCTGTCTTGAAAAAACAAAACAAACAAAAAAAAGATTTTAAGCTTGTAATAGATACGCTTGTAGCCAATAATCACAGAGGTTATGCACAGAATAATGAACTAGATGGAGGAAAGACTTCCCCAAGTAAGGGGATATAATTATAGTGTTAGTGTGTTGGGTAGTTTTATGCCAACTTGACACAAGCTAAAATCATCTAAGAGGAGGGAACAGAAATTAATAAAATGCCTCCTTAAGACTGGGCTGTAGGCAAGACTCTAGGGCATTTTCTTAATTATTAAACAATGGGGGAGCACTCAGTCCATGGTGGGTGGTACCACCCCTGGGTTCCTTAAGAAAGCATGCTGAGCAAGCCATGATGGTCAAGCCAGGAATTGAGACCACTCCATGGCCTCTGCATCAGCTCCTGCCTTCGGGATGCTGCCCTATTTGAATTCTTGCCCTGACTTCCTTCAGTGATGAACAGTGCTATGGATGTTTAAGCTGAATAAACCCTTTCCTTTCTGAGTTTCTTTGCTAATGGTGTTTCATCACAGCAGTAGAAACCCTGAGACAGAGAGATAAGAAGAGGAGACTGGAATAGGAGGATTAAATCAAAATGGAAAAGAAGCAGGTGGTAAGGGACAGAATAGAGGAAGGGAAAGCTAAGACTAAGGATCATTTGAGGGGTTATATGGGATCCTACCACCATTCTACCAGTAGAATCTTCTGAACCTTCTTAAAATGTGTATATATATGAAAGAAGTCTAAATGAAATCACCAAATGATGGGAGAGATACAGACCTAAATAGACATGTCTTGCCATCAGGAGAAAACTTCAATGCCAGGAATAGGTTACATCACCCAGGAATTAGTTACATATAAACCAGTTTTTGATCAAAGGGGCCCCATGAAAAACCCCAAACAACTCAGGCTACTGCTAAGTCTATTGGTTGCTCACTACAAAGTGATGATAATGCGCTACTGCTGAAGACACCAACCATATATTTCATTATAGTGACAGGAAGCAGGAATGCCTGTAGACAAGGTGTTGGTACCTTTTTTAGTCAGTTAATAATGATAAATCAGCAATGTGATTCTAGGATCTGTTCATTTATATTAACAGCATTTTGAGAGCAATGAAAAATATAAATACATTTTGTAAGTTTGTTTCAAAAGATTTTATGATTTTTAAATAAAGGAAAAAACACATTGCTTTAGAAATTCCTTTCCTAGGTATTGGAGATAGCTATCTGCCATATATATTTAATGTATATATGCATATGTATATAAGGTATATGTACATATATATGTATATAATGTATACACACAAATCCATCCATCCATCCATCATAATTTCACAGGTCCTAAATGCACCCAGATAAAAATGTATAGTGCTGTTTTATTTTGTACATGGTTAAAAAGGGTAAAGTACATGACTTCAAAAGAATAGCAAAACTGCATAGTTTAATAAGAGTAATAAAATAAATATAGATAAATATGGATACTGTTCAGTTGAGAGAAAAAACAAACAATGAAGTATAACAAACAGCATGTACATTCCATTTATATGTCACAGTAAAATGGTCAATCTAAGCTATAATAACAGAAATCTTATCACTGATGATATCAGGAAGTATGTTAGGACAGGCTAGTCTAGAACAGTATTAGAGAACATTTATAGGTGACAAAAGTAAATATTGATAAAGCAAATATTTTAATACATACATTTATCAAAATTCATAAAAAATATACTTTAAAATATATTCACTTCATTATCTTAATTAAGTTTCAGCAATTTGCATGTATAAAATGGAAGATGAGCCATAATAAATCATCAGAGATTCAAGGTATCTTGATTCAAATGCATTTTTAAGATGAGTGAAAACACTTGCTGAGGACTGGATACTAGATTAAATTGAATAATGTCAATTTTTCAGTTATGTTCATGGCATCATTGTTATGTAAAAATGTCTCAGAAACTCATAATGAACTATTCATTAGAAGTGATGTCTTAGATGTGTCTAAAGCTAGTTAAGGAAAAAACTTGAGAATAGATAAAATAACTGATAAGCAGTTGGATTGATGATGCTCAGTTAGATGAGATCATGGAGAAGCATAACAAATGCCTTCTAAAATGTTTACCTAATAGGTACTTACAATATTCATCCACTGGCTTCCATTGCAGTGGTTTGGAAGGTGTGGAAAAGTTGACTTCACTATTTATATTGCGAGCCTTGAAAGAGACAACATTTGTAAATTCTGAGAAGGCTTCTGTGGCTCCTGCAAAAGTCTACTGGCAGGTAAGCAGAGGCTGTTTCATGGAAAACTGCATCATCCAAGTTTGTACGATGGATCCTACAGTGCTGTTGCTGAAAGAAAGCAAGGAAAAGAGTTAAGATGGTTTGTGGTCGTGTTGTTCTTGTGTGTGTGTGTGTGTGTGTGTGTGTGTGTGTGTGTGTGTGTGTGTGTGTGTGTAGGTATGGGGGCAGTTGGAGGTGGACTGGTTTGTATGTATGTGTGCGTGAGTGTGCAAGTAGGTATGGGAATGGGTTTTGTGGTGCATTTGTGTGAGCATGTGTGTGAGTATGATATTCTCCCACTAATGATGCACTGTATAACTGATAATAGATGTTTATTTTTTTAAATGCTTTATGCCCTCTCTATCAAGCAATGAATACTTTCTATAGGCTTGAAAAATACTGAGAAAAAAAAACTGTTCCAGATAATTACAAACTCCCCAAAAGTTAGATGTTAGTACCAGGTACTTATAATTTAGGACGGATAGTTAAAACTTTTGCTTTTTAAAAGTAATTTGGGAGTAAATGATATCATTTCTCAAACTCAAAACAGTATTTTTCTGGCTTCTTTTTGTTTGACCTCAGGGATAGATATATTTGATAATTCCAGGTTATGAAAAACCAGTGACAGAATAGATGTCATAGAAGAGAAGCCAAAGAAAGTACGTCAAATGCTCCTTAAGCTTTACTTTGGGTTTAATTTTCCTCTTCTCATACCCATGATATATGACTGTGAAGAGAATTAGCCATAGGTCTTCTCTGTGTTGCTAATTTTTCTTAGAGGGATAAAAATACCAGTGATGGAGCACCTGTAATAAACACCTGCCTGAGTGCAGAGGACTGGTAAACCAGGTCATGCCAATATGCATGCTAATAAGCCTCCCGAAATGCTATCCGTGGCTTCGAGTGGAACAAGAAAGTATTTAATGTTTCCTTCTCAGCACGGGATTATTGCTAACTCTTTCCTGCTTGGTATTTTTCCTCCAATGGACTAAAATATGCAAATAATCATTTTAATTGTTCATGAGAACTCATTAAATTCCCATCTTATGATGAGATTTCATTCTTTTAATCAGCAGTTGTTTGGAACCTAATAGAAAACCAAAAGGATCAGTGTTAGCACACTTTGTATGGGTCTTGCTTTGCTTTTATAATTGAACAGGAAGGAAATTTTACACTGAAGTGACTGCAGAATTTAATTTAATAAACCACATTTCTTTTTTCATCTAATTAGAATTTAAAGTGGTTTCTTATATCAAAGATAAGCCATCTGACCTCTGCTATGCAATACTCATTGAGAATTCTGACTCTGGAAAGTACCAGATATGAATGGATACAACCGTGGCATTCTTTGTCTCTTCTTTCTACTAGGAAATGTAAATTCTTGGTTGCAATAGAGGCAAAATGAATAAAGATTGCAATTCACAGAACTAAGAGTATCTAAATTAAAAGGCATGTTTTTCAGTCAAGCTGCCAACCCATAAACAATGAAAAACTGACAAAACAAAGTACTGAAATTTGGTCCAGTACAGTTCCTTCATTAGAAGATGAAGAAATGGATTAGTGATGAAACCATCCCAGTGTTTGCCTCCTTTACCTGTATCAATACCCACGACACTGGGCTATCAAATTAACTGCTGTCTATGGATAGGAGAAAATGGAAGTAAATTATTACTGATTTAATGGGAGTCAGTCTTCTGTAGTGGAGTACCCTGTTTAAAGATCCAGTTCACTATGTCTGGATAGTTCTCTGAGCTTGATGTAATATGGAGAACACCCTTTGCTGTAGAACTCCCTCTCTACCTTCTTTAATGTCTAGGCCCAAATGTCTGACCTTATTTGAAGGTTGACCTTGCACAAAAAGCTCCCTGCAAAGTCTGTATGATTCAGCAAACAAGTCCCACTGCTTTTCCCAGATTTAAATGGGTGCATCATTACAGTTTCACTGTTCGAAATCAGGTCTGCATATGTAAATTAGGTGCATTCCCTCCTTGTTCATCCATACTTCCTTCCCCTCTGACCTGGGCAACATAAATTGGCCTCAGGGCTTCAGTAAACTGAGCTGTCTCACTGAAGTTTACTTCCAAAGGTTCTTTGTGTTGTACTCATAGCCATTTGAACCACTTTGGCTCCCTCTTCCTTCCTGGGCCAGTGACCAATGACCCCAGAGGAGGAAGACCCACATTCTGAAAGTCACTGAATCTACAGTATCCTGGTTGTTCTAAAACAGGTAAACAAATCTTTAAGAACAGAATTTGGCATTATATCATTCTAATTTTACCTTGTTTTGAAAAAATATCAAGATCCTAATTATTATACAAGTTAATCAGATCATCTAGCTTAGCTAAACCATATGACTGCAGTCAGTACCAAAAGGCTTAATAACTAAAAGTGTCTTTAGATGGTCAGTTACAAAGAAAATTGGTGGTTTCCAAAAGTGTGATTGACTTATTTATGGAGTCAAATATTGAAAGGTATTTCTTTAAAATCAAGGCAGAAATGAACTTGAGTTTTATTCTAATTTAGGAAATATTGTACATTAATGCTCTGTCTTAGTTACTTTTTTGTTGCTGTGATAAAACCATGACCAAAGCAATTTATAGAAGAAAATCTTGAATCTGGCTTACAGTTCAGAGGGTCAGAGTCCATAAAGGTAGAACCAACGGACAATTGAGAGCTCACATCTTGTTCCATAACCATGCGGCAAGGGGTGGGGAGTGGGACAGAGGGAGGTAGAGGGGTAGGAAGGTAAGGTGTAGAAACCCTAAAGCATTTTAAAACTCCAATACCCCCAACTTGACACACCTGCTCCAACATGGTCACACTTTCTAATCTTCTACAAAGCGTTCCACCAAGTATTCCAATACTTGCACACGCACCCAGGCTAGCCATAAGTGGACTTCTGTGGAACTAACACTGGTCTTCAGTGTCTGATAGTGGACATTAAAATCTAATAAGACCTTTGTGTCACATTTTCATTAGGTAGAGTATTCCTCATTCTCTGTATGTTCTATCAGAGCAACAGTCTTAAAACATGCATGCATTATTTTGACTGTCATACAGCTAAGAGGAAAATTCTTTTAAGTTACACTTTTGTGCCTTTGGAAATGTAACTCAGCATGAAACTATGGAGCTCATAGCACTGTGGTATTTTTCTGTATGCCATTTCATTTTGCTTTTGATATTCAAGTTTTCTAAAACTATCACAATACTAAGTATTTTTAGTAATTATTGTGTTTTTTTCTAGTTAAAGAGCACCATTTCATTTAATATAATTTCTAGTTTATCTCTGCTCTAGCATGTATATAGATATTATAACTAAATTTAATGGGTCTATTTTCTTACATTAGCAGGGTCAGTGGTCTATTACATCTACTGTCTTTTATAGAGTTTTTCCTCATTTATTTTTTTCAGAATTTTTTTTAATAACTGAAAATAATTATATATTGTATTTTCAAAACTAATCTTTCCTTGTGTACACCTTGAACAGTATTTCTTGGATTTCTTTTTTGTTTTAAGGTATCATTAATTTCCATAGTGACCTATTTTTCATTTATTTTATGCATCTTACATTTGTCCCTTTTTAAATATATTTTTCAATTAATTTATTTTTATTTTCTCTAAGAAATTTATGAGTTTTAGAAATATCCTTTATGCTTCCTTCTGAACCTTATAGCAATTGTTCTAACACATCATAGTTATATTTATTTTGTTTGTTACGTTTCTTTTATCAAATCTTTGGAGTTATTTATTATTTCATTTTAATATCATTATTAATTTCTGTTTGCAGTAAAATTGATAGAAACATTTTGGACAAAAGGTGTATGGGATGCACTAAGTAATTAGTAGCTTCAACTGGGGCTTTTTTATTTATCTTAGAACTAAATTGTGTGGCTTCTGCTTGGAAGGAAACCTATTTTAATGCTCTCATTTAAAAAAAAATGAAATAGTTGACTTGAGTGTGATGTGCTATGATTTTCATCACATGACACCGAGAGTTTTCCTAATGCATGCAAGGGATGGAAGTGGACTGCTCTGAGGAGGACACCAGATCCCAAGATTTGAGCCCTCCCTGATGATAAGTGAGTCAAAATATCAAAAAGCGCATATCTTTAAGCAAAACAAAACTTTTTAAATTCACTGAATTTTGGAGTAATTTTTTACACAAAAATGTGTAGTTGTAAAACAATAAAATGGCTAATATGAAATAGCTACATTAGAATTCCCCATACATTCTATGTTTTGGGCCTCTATGCAGGTGAATTTGGCAGATAAATACAGAGTGAGATATAGAAAGTAAAACTACATACTTGGTTTTGGTGACGAGGTTGTGAGTATTTACTGGTAGAAGAGGAATGTGCCATTTATCAATATTTTAGTAGTGTTGAACCATACAGCCACAGCATGAAGGAAACTACTATAGTCAGCAGCTGAATTAGAAAGTCAACCAGAATAAAATTTAAAAAGTAGTACTCAGGAAAATTGAAAGGAAATAAAAGATCAAAGGCCTTTTCAAGGCTCTTTCTCTTTGTATTATTTCTCTGAATATGCATATACTGATTTTTTTCTGTATACATAGGTAAGCATGTGCTTTATTAGCTTCTTCTCTGTTTCTGTGATAGCATGCCCTGAGAAAAGCAGTTGAAAGGAGAAAAATTTTATTTTGGTTTATACTTCCAGAGGTTCCATTCCATCATGGTAAGAAAAGCCCAGCCACTGGGTATTAGACTAGCCCTGCCCTTAGGGAGCAAGGAGAGACAGGAAGTGAATCCAGGCTATAAGCACCCAAAGCCTGTGGCAGTGATGTACTTCCTCCTCAGCTGAGTCCCATAACCTTCCTAAAGAGTGCGACCACCTGGAGACCAAGTTTTTACACACATTAGCATATGGAAGACATTTTACAATCAAACTGCAGCTTATTGGATCTTACTTGTGTTGTTCAAGCAACTTAGTAATTGGAGAAGATAAGACCCTTTTATTTGCTATAATCTTTTAAGATTAAAGATAGTTCTGTCTCACAGAATTTTTAGGTAGCTTTACAAAGATCCAATTTGCTGGAAAAAATAACATGGGTAAAATTAGGATTTAAAAGAAGGTTGCTAATATTAATTTTTGTAATGTTATTGTTGTAAAATTGCAGGAGAGAAATCTTGGTGGGTTGGAGCCTCATGGTGGGTGAGGCAGACATGCCATGCAAGCATGGTGAGCAGCCATCAGGGCAGGTGAAAGCCATGGGAAAGACATATCATGAAGGTGGCACTTACAAGAAAAGTTTTATTATTTAAGGGGCAAGGGAGAAGGGAAGGGAGGGAGGGAGGGGAGAGAGAGAGAAGGCGCAGAGGTGTGTACCTTGGGTAGAGGGGAGGGAGGATGGGAGAGAGAAAGAGAGGGAGATGGAGGGAAGTTTTTTCCTCTTAAAGGGGGATTTACATAGAACAGAGTTGTCAGGATGCTGGGTGGGCTAAGGTATTACCTGCTTATTGGCCATGACTCCAAGAAGTGGATCTGAATACTAATAGTCATCATTTCTGGAGATTCAAAACCCTGACAGCCTACCCGAACAGGACACAGAAGTAACACAATTTAGGAACCTCTCAATAAAGACGATTAGTGCTTGAGTGGCTTGAGAGTCTGTTAAGTCTAAAATTACTGCAAATCTTTCCTGTGCCTCAGTGATAAATCAAACTGCACTTGACTGTCCATGAACGATGAGAAGGAGAAAGCTTCTTTGTTTGCACCAGTTGATGCAAAAGGTCTTTTCAAGATTAAAGTCCATAGTGGTTGGCTATAATATCATAGATATGCTTGACATATCTTTAGCATTGAAAATTGCATACCCACCTGTTTCTTTGCCTTGACAACCCACCTTCCAGGGATCCTGAAGGACTACTTTATTTCTCTTCTTTTGCAGTATTTTGGTTGCAGTAATCCAGTCCTCGTACAGGTCAGCTTCAGTAATAAAGGTATTTCTAGTTTGTTATTAGGCCCTTCAATGTTAATGAGAGCTTAGTGACCGCAAGACAAATGAATAACCTTCTGGTTATGAGCTGTTCTCCATTGTAGTTTTATTTAGCTCTAAGTCGTAAGCACCATTTGGCATTAAAAAGCAAATCTTGATTCATTTTCTTGGTAATTCTTAAAGAGAAGCAACAACGCACCAAGAAAACTCACAGCAGCTCGGGGCGGGAGGAGGGGGGGGGATTCTGAACTTTAGAAATGTAACAACAGGCACAATTTAGGGTGAAATCCTATGATTTTCTAGAAATTCAAGTTTGTACAAATCCGTTGGTGCATTTCACCTCTTTTCTGTCTCTTTTTTATTCCTGTGATAAAAACAGAGATTTTACAAAGACATTCTAAACATTGTAATCTAAATGTATTATATGTATGATTTGATTCATGAGAAATATCTTTCATTTGGCCTCTGTTAAGTATTAAATTAAATGACTGAGTTTTTAATGAAGTCTTAATTTGTCAACATTTGTTTCCTTGAACCCAGGAAAGATCAACATTAAACCACTTTTCTTTATTCTTTAAATATGACATTGCACCTTAAACAATGTAGTTGTGATTCTGAATTCCATGTAATTTGGAAATTACACCACCTCTGATGTATGTCATAAATTTATTCAGTCAGTCATCAGTATTAGCATCACAATGGGAAAGTAATTAAACTTGAAGCATCATTTGAACTATGTACAATTTTAAGGAGAATCTCATTAATAATGTAATATTCAGTTTAAAAATAAAACAAAATAACCTCTTGCTAATGAATATAAGAATTGAATTTATTGAGTTCTGTGATCTTTTGGAATCACAACTCCCTACCTGTGTGCATGTTTCTTTCAGTACATGTCTCTTTGCTTATTTTCCTTTAATGAATAATAAAATCTACTCACTTCCAGACACTGCATATTTTCATTCTAAGACCATGAGTTCTTAGCAAACGGTAATTGGACACAGGACAGCTTTTACGTGAATAATTGGAAAGCACCTTGGCTTCCTATCTGAAAATTCCTGCTTATTTGGTACCCAGACTCCTAAGCTAAGCAGCTCATGTTCCCTATCCTTTCATCACAGCACAAGAATTAACAACCATTTCATGAAAACAAGAATTTGGAAGTTTTTGAGAAAGCAGCTTCTCTTTCAGTTCTTCCCATGTGCTTGGGAGTTGCAGGCTACAAGCTCATGCTTTCATTCTCTATTAATCTGTAATCATAGCTTAAAATAAGTTGAATTAAAAATAATTAACCAAGATTTTTGTTGATCAACTTGGAAAGTCATGTTTATGATCCTTGGACCTGTTGCCATCTTTGAATGAGATGTTGGCCACAGTAATCAAAACATATGAGTCCAGATGTGATGTCTGTTCTACTGAGGAACACACTTGTGGGGTTTCTGAAATGGAGCATCTATGATCCTCACGACTGACTAAATAATCCGCATATGAGTCCCCACAACAACCATGTCTGTTTTGATCCTCATCCTAATTACAAAGATTTTTGCTCTCACATCTGGCTAGAGTTCCTTATGGTCCCACCTCACTGAGCACCTACCCAGCTGTTTCCTCCATGTTCAGAGTCTGTGAATACCCAGTGATCATGGTAAACAAGCACTACAAACTGACCTGCATTGTAGTCAGTACAGAATGTGAAGTGAGTCTCCAAATAAAAAAGATAAATCTTCACATTTATAAATAACTAGTAATTATATTCCAATATTTAACTATTTCACACTGCTAAAATGCTCCACGGAATATCAAACCAACTCTAAGGGAGTTCTTTTCTCTACTCTTATTAATAAATTGTTGTTGAGGTAAAAATTAGTTCACAAAAGTATATTTATCTAATATATTCATTTGTAGTATAAACACA
>CABHPQ010132514.1:0-10716 GCA_902168405.1 Peromyscus aztecus | reverse complement strand
TGATGCACAGGTAAGGAGCTGGGGCTCAGATGATGCACAGGTAAGGATCTGGGGCTCAGATGATGCACAAGTAAGGAGCTGGGGCTCAGATGATGCACAGATAAGGAGCTGTGGCTCAGATGATGCACAGGTAAGGAGCTGTGGCTGAGATGATGCACAGGTAAAGAGCTGGGGTTCAGATGAAGCCAGAGATTTGTTAGGCTCTGGAATCTTTGAATAAGCATGGGGTGTGTGTGAAAGATCTTAGGGCTGTACTTTGGTGTTCTCCAATGCTTGTTTTAGGAAATTACATCTCAAAATTCAGCCCAACACCATAGCAACATCCTTTCTCCTTGAAACTGTAATGAAACTCGGCACTGTTTTCATCAAAAGAAAATATCAGAGACAGGAACACAGAGAGGAGGTTGGATCCAGACAGAAATAGAGTCCATTTAAAGAAGCCCAGGTTCTAGGGTCTCTGTGGGGACAGTTGATGCCTTGATCCTGGCATTTAAACAAAATTCTAAGTCTCATATTTGTGTGAGTCTACAGCACGTCCATAACCACTCCCTGCCCTTTCTCATCCTTCTTAGGGCCTCTTGCTTGACACTTACCTAACCATCTGCCTTTCTGATTTCTAACCTCCTCTCTTCCTCGCTCCCCGCTCCTCTTCTTCCCTCCTCCCCTCCTCCCTCCTCTTCCCTCCCTCCTCCTCCCTCTTCCTTCCCTCTTCCTCACTCCTCTCTCCTCCTCCCTTTCTGCCTCCTGCTTCCTCTTCCTTCCTTCCTCCTCCCTCCTCCCTCTGCCCCCTCCACCCTCCTCCCTCTTCCTTCACTGCTACTTTTCTCCACTGTGGCATAGTGTGACCTCATCCAGATTTAAGAGAATCAGTTTTAATATTTTTTCAAAAATATCCAGATTTCTTTCCAAGCTAAAATGTCACCTTTCCAACTGGGGAGTAGAGCTCCTTGGAGGAAAGCTCTGACACTTGCCTGTGGTAGAACTATGAAATTTTATAAATTTGCCATGGGCAAAGTTTGCTTTCTGCTGTGCCTAAACATCTGTATTTTTTTCCATAAAGATCAATGTTCACAATACCTTTCTAGTTAAAAACAAAACAAAATAAAATCCACTTCCCAGTTTTTGTTCATAGCTGTATTAAAATGTAAGCAACAGACTTTATTAGCAGCGTCTTCAACTGTCCTTTATCCTTTTATCCCGATGTGCAAGGACAGAATGGGCTTTTATGATACAGTATCAGCAGACACCTTTATTAATTTAATTCCTAAAATTTTGAGAATTTCATAGATGAGTACTATTTTTATATTAGTAAAATACTCTGTTAGGATGAATGTTTCAAGTGTTCTCTTCCATTCACGTCCTATCTACATTAAAGCCTGTTTCCTTTTTCTGTTCTTTAATACACACACACACACACACACACACACACACACACACACACACATACACACACATAAAATTACACACATATATAGGTATACATGTATATATATGATTTTAGAAACTGTGTTACACTGATCTAGTGAATTTAGATGCAGCTGAAACACAGTCAGGCCCTTGGAGGCTTGCTTTGTAACCCTGATCTTCGTGTTGGTCTGAGGGCCCATTGGAAATCCCAGTAAGAGGTTAAGCCACGGACTGCTGCTGACACATAAAATGTACCACATGCCTTCCAAAACCCTCTGTTCCCAGCTGTGCTCATCACAGGTGCCACACACAGGTTTTATACATTTGGGCTTAATTTTATATTTAAGCAGAATAGCTTGCTTACTTTGCCACCACAACCAAATGTTTCTCTGCCTAACCTTTCATTGATTCCAATTTTGAGTAAATTTACATTGCAAATACAGTCAGAGTAGAACCATAATATTAATCACTATCGCTTATTGGACTGCTCCATTCAAGGCTACTTTGAAATTGCTCCTTATTGCTCATAGCAGCCCCCTGCCTTATGTATGGTTATTCATCCTCCTCATTTCAGGGAGGTGAACAGAAGCCTGCAGTAGGTTACTAACTCTTTGAAGTATATAGCGAGAGGCACAACACAACTGGCATCTAAACACAGGCCTTCTGGTGCCCAGAGTAGTAGCTCTGAATACTGACTTCATTTTCTTTATAATATAAAAGTCTTCCTTTCCATATATATATATTGGTTTTTCGAGACAGGGTTTCTCTGTGTAGCTTTGCGCCTTTCCTGGAACTCACTTGGTAGCCCAGGCTGGCCTCGAACTCACAGAGATCCGCCTGCCTCTGCCTCCCGAGTGCTGGGATTAAAGGCGTGTGCCACCACCGCCCAGCCTCCAGATATTTTTGAAATGTAGTTTTCCAAAGGCTTTGAATAGTTGAGAAAATAAAATCCCAAGGCAGCTACAGCATCTGAGGGAGGGGAGAGGAATAATCAAGGAAAAAAAGAGGTCCAGGATAGGAAGATTTTTCTGGTCAGCATTATTCCCTGAGATCAACCCTGGGCATAAGAGGAGAAGCAGTCTCTTCTTAAGCAAGTCACCAATTATCTGTGTGACAGGGCAGACAGCAAGGCACATTGAACTCTAAAGAAAAGATAGTGCTCCCTTTCTTCTTGGTGTGCTCCCTATTCAGCACTTTACAGTTTATGTCCCATTTTCTGGAAGAACTAGAGAAGGTGACAATATATTTGAGCTCAGAAGCCATCAATCGTGAACATTCTGTGCTTGAACGGCAAGAGAGAGGCGGAGGGGGGAGGTACCAGAATGCTATCTGATCGTCTGACTGACCTATCACGGTAATTAATCGGGAGACTCATAACTCTGATGTTTGAACAGTTTTTATCATTGGCTTATAGCTCGTTCATGGGAAAATGTTCCAAGCTCTCTCTTGTGTTCTGTATTTTGACACAGGGTCAAATCCAGACTGTTCTGTTTGTTTTCCATCCCCGGAGGTGCAGCAGGTCCATCTCAGCCTCTACTTGTAGTTTTCAGCCTTTACCTCGACACAGTCCAGCATTTCCCAGCTCCACATTTAACATTTGCAAGTTTCCTATCTCAGAGCAGCAGTCTGCTCATTAAAACTGGTAGTTGACATTGCTGTTTTCTGCTGGTCTTCCTGGAGGCTGTTTGAGCAATGTTTGTACAGCTGTAGTCTGTTTTCCAATCAAGATAGGCTAGGGAGTCTGCTAATGAGTAATTCCGGAGAACATGCCCAGGTGAAGACCAGGCACTTTGCGTGTCTCTTTTCACGTTCATTTCTCTGGAACACAAGCCCATTAGCCAGGCAAATGTGTCAGTTTGGTGCCATCAATGTCCGCAACACACTTGCCTTGCTTGTTTGGATTTTATTCACGAGTATTTTGCCAGAGGCAATTACTACAGAGCTTTGTTTTGGAGACACTGGAGAGTGCTGGCCAAACATTTCTAGGCTGGTGGTGCCAGACACCGAGTTCCCACTAAATTTGCTTCTTACAAAAAAGTAAGGGTTCATCCTACAGAATGCTCAGTGTGCCCTGTCACATAAGCATCGAAGGAGCAGAGCTGGGCTTATCAACTGGACTGCAAGGGTTTCAGAGCTCCTAGGGCAATGGTTCTCAACCCGAGGGTCACAACCCCCTTTGGTAAACCTCTAGCTCCAAAAATATTTGCATTCATGTTCATAACAGTAGCAAAGTTACAGTTATGAAGTAGCAACGCAGCAATTTTATGGTTGAGGGTCACCACAACATGAGGACCTGTATCAAAGGGTCTCAGCATTAGGAAGGTTGAGAACCGCTGCCCTAGGGACTCATCTAGAAGCAGGAATAAGCTCTAGGTGAGGGGAGAGCATGGCTGGCAGACACTGGGGTGAGACAGACATGGCCACCAAGTACTGTGCTGCTGGAGTTCCAGCTCAGGGGGCAGCATGAGAAGCGTTAGAAGGAAAGTTAGACACTAGCAATGGCACAGCAAAGCTGGGTTTTCAAAGATGGGTTTTTGTGAGGTTGGAACTACTTTCCGAACGCTATTAGCATTCTTGGCCTGTGCCAGAATCAGACTTACAAAACTGGTTATGGGACACGCTGGGCAGCTGCAGACCTCTTTCATCCTGTTAGAAGTTGGCCTTGCAAAATTGCCGCATGGAGGAGCAGGCAACTCAAAGGACAGAGAGGGAGGAGGTGGCTAAACTGAACATGCCTGGTGCCTTCTCATGTCTTTTAGACGAGTCTCTCCTTTTGGAGAGAAAAAAAAGAATGGAGAAAAGGGTAAGGGTTTCTATTCTGCCAGGGGCTCCTCAAGGAGACGGAAGGCAAGGTCGACATGTCAGCTACAAGGCTTACTGAGCTATCACAGCACCTTTTAATTTCACCATGATGCCACATGGAATAGTAAGGTATTACCCGCAATCCTTTCCAGAGCTGTCTAGGGCTGATCTGCCTATCTGTAGTCTTTCCCTCTGTTGTCCACTCCCCACAGAAGCCTGCATTCCCAGCATGCTGAGTTCCTCCTTGTCCTGCTAGGACCACCTCCATTTCCCAGTAACTGAACGCTTCCCCTGTTCCCGCCTCCCCGGTGCTTCCTTGGGGTCTTCCCAACAGACTGTTCCATTGTTCTCTCCTACACTGAGTGATGCTGGAGCTCCCACCATTCCCATGGAAGGCCCTGTGATTGCCCACCTAGCTACAGGTCTCTATTCTTCCCCATTTATTAGCAGAACCCACTTAAGCATGATGGAAACCCTTCTCTTTCAGGTAGAAGTGACTGACCCATTTCTAAGGAGTGAAATGTGAACATTCCTGGATAGAATTTTAGGGACAACTTTTCAAAACAAGGGATTTGGTTCATGTACTACATATATATATATTTCCTCTGCTCTTCTTTCTTTTTCCCTGGAGTGTGCACATCATGAGCAGTGTCAGCTATGTTGTGTTGTGTCCAGGGGGACAGAACTCATAATCAAAGTATGACAGAGCCAAACAGTAAAAAATTCATGGTACCTGATGAGGTGATAAAACCTAGGGACCAGGCTTAGGTTATCTTATCCCCACGCATCTTGTTAAATGAATGACACAAATAAATCCCTTCCTCTTAGACGCTCCATTCACTAGGAGTTTCTGTTATTTGCGGCCCAATGCATTTCTGACTAATAATATACCAATCACTGTGATTTTAATTGCAACTTATTCTCTCTCCATAATTATCTGTGAAGAACTTGAGATTATACTTTGCTTGTTTTCTCAGCACCAACGATGCTTCCTGAACGCTCCAAGCACCTCTTTTGATGCTGGGGGGTTGTGATGTTGCTACAGAAGCCAATTTTCTCTTTGCTGATGACAGTTACTGCAGTTACTAACATTACATGTCTGTCCATAAAACCCACAACTCAAGTGGCTGATGCTAGTGCAGTTCAGTAGCATACAAATTTAAAACTTATTTTAATACGTAAGACTGATTTTAATATATACTGTGTTATTTACTTCATAGTAGAATATGAAACCTGTCACTATTGAATTTAGGAAAGAGAATATTGGCAGAAATCTCAATAAATCAGAGAAAGGCAAGATTGGGCTTCATCCTAGAAAATTGTTTGCTATTGAATTCAATGAATTTGGAAATTTAGGGGGAACTTAGAATTAGTTCATTGTTTAACTTTCTCTTTAAGGATATTGTTCACAGATCATTACACCTGCTCCTTCAAATTATGAAGTGAATGAACGTCTGTGTTTTGTGGCTGGTGTTGAACTTAATGCATGATATAAAATCCTCAGTCACCTTTTCATTTGCCTTTCATTGTTTGGATAAAGCCTAAGTGGGCACATTTGTTTCAGGGCTTTGTTGAGTTCTAGAACATACAGCCTCAGGTTGCACACACATGAGTCTTTGGCACACTGGACAGTGGTCATAGTGTGGTCAGCAGGCGGGGCATGTTTGGTGGGATGTTGTGAAGAGCTGTTTTACTCTGCAGGTAGTTTCTGCAGGCTCCTGAAACACAGGAGCTGCTGGAACTCGCAGGAGATTACCTTGATGGCCTGGACCTGGGCAGGAGGAGCTCAGGGGACAGGTGTCACTGCAGCACACAGGTCTGCCCAGTGTTAACTGTGCAGTCAGTAATCAGGGATTGCTCTCTAAATCAGTACAAACAGGAAGAGTCGCATGCAGCAATAGGAAGCCCCAGCGTAAGCCAACATCTCAACCGAGTCCAGAGCTCATGTGGGATAAGAATAGCTAGAGACGCTTACATGGGCTGCAGTCCCTTAGTCATAATGAGTGACAAATTGATGCCAAGTTGATGTCCTGAAGCCCTTAGGTCCTACAGGAATGACATACACTTATCCTTACATTTCTTACTGTAGAATTGCTGATTGTTGTTCTCAATGAAGCTTTAATTCTATTAAAAATTTCTGTGAAAATAGTCCTGGGAGCTGGAGAGCGAGGGCTGAGTTGGTAAAGTGCTTGGTGTTCCAGCATGAGGACTTGATTTTGGATCCCTAGCATCCATGTAAAGCTGAGCACTGGATGTCTGGAGACAGGCAGATCCCTGGAGCTCACTGGCCAGTCAGTCTAGCCAAATAGATGAGCTTCTGGTTCTGGGAGAGACCCTGTCTCAAAAAGTAAGGTGGAGAGTGATTGGGGAAGACACTCATTGTTGACCTCTAGCCTCTATAGACACACACACAACCACAGGTACATACCGTACACATAGGTACACAACACACATAGAGATATACAAGATGTACACAAACACACTCCCAGAGATGCATAGACTCATATACAACATAGACAGACAGAGACACAACACACAGATACACAACATACACACAGACACACAACACATAAACACATAAACACATACTGAAACACAACACACAGATACACAACATATACACAGACATAAAACATACACACAGACACACAGATACATAATACACACAGATATACAACACAGACAGATACACAAAACACATAGACATACAAACACATATACACAGCACAAAACGTAGACGTACACTGAGAGACATACACACCCAGATACACACACACACAGACACAAACACACATACAGATTACAACACACACAGATACACAACACACAGAGACCACACAAACACACAGATATACTACACACACAAACACACATCTATACACACACAGACACACAAAGATATACATAGCTAACACACACACACACACACACACACACATAGGCAAACACCACACACAGTTACATGACATACACAGACACAGACATACACAGGTAAACAACATACATGGACATATAGACAGATACACAACACACATAGATACATAACACACACATAGATACCCAACAAACAAATATGTAACACACAGACACACACACAGATAAATAACACACAGACACACACAAATACACAAACTTTTGGCTTGGAACAAGGTTTACTTTAAAACTGACAACAAGGTGTAGATATCCATAGTGACCAAATCAGGTGAGGAGGCCATGATCCATAAGTATTTTTTCAACATAGCTATATTTGCCACAACAATAGTGATCTTAAATACACTGTATGTAGAAGGGTGGCGGTGATGGAAAGACCTGAAGAAACTAACCTTCCTGCTATAAGCCTGGCCCCAAAAGCATCCCTGAAACAGAACTGTGGCTCTACATCAAACAAAAGCAAGGACGGGAGGGTGGGAGTGAGCCACCGGCCAGGACTGGCTGCAACCCAATACCACCAAGCTGCTGCCTAGAGGTCCAAACTGTGCTTGGAGCTAACACCAGTAATTCAGGAATTGCATGTATGGTGGCTCACTCTACCTGGAAGAGGGCTCTTCCAAAATGGAACCTGCAGCAGCCCATGATCTTACATGGGCGCTTCTTCTGTGACTGCCATGCCCACTGCACTCTGAATGTCAATTTCCTAATCTGGTCTCAAGAGGGAATTCATTTGCCAGCCCTCCAGTACCCTCTTTCCCCCTATACTAAAACGATGTTTATGCTACAAGTGACTTAATGGTTATTGTGTGTCTTTCTTCAACTGTTACTTTGTGAGCTGACGCCCTCTCCTGCTCCCCCAAATGCTGCAATGTATAATGCATAGTGTATTCATATCAAAATCCATAAAAATGTGGGGTAAGGTTAAAATGCTTGAAGGATTCTCAACTCACTTCTGTATTAAGGAGTATTAAATTTTTTTTACTACCAATAATGTTAAAAAAACGAGAGGGGGACAGTGGTATGTGACACTCTTTCCTGCAACATTTCATTGGTCATTTCCCCTTGGCTATACCTGATGGATCATATTTTAAGAGTATGGATATTCATGGGTCAGACAGAGCAAGGAAATCACTGAGTTGTATGTGTTTCTGTGCACATGTGCACTTTTGCTAAGGTGGATGTTCAATCATCATTCCTTTTCTATACATAGTTACCAGTAAACATCACTTCTCGTACACCTTCAATGATTTTTCCTTCTCTTCTGGGGAACAGCCATTACCATTGAAGATTGGAATGTCTTAGTCTGTTTCTATAGCCTTCCCCAAGTACCTGAGACTTGGTAACTTACAAAAAATGCAAGTCTACTTGACTTACTGTTCCTAATGCTGAGACCCTTTAATGCAGTTCCTAGTGTTTTGGTGACCCCCCACTCCCAACCATAAAATTATTTTCATTGCTACTTCATAACTGCAATTTTGTCAGTGTTATGAATTGAAATATAAATATCTGATATGCAGGATATCTGATATGTGACCCTTGTGGGGGGTCTTGACCCACAGGTTGAGAACTGCTGTTCTAGAGGGTAGGAGGTTCAAAAGCATGGTCCTTGCATGTGCTTGACCCCTGGTGAGGGCCTCTTGCTGTATCATAACATGGCACATGGGAGAGAGAGGTGCTGTGGTAGCTCTGACCTTCTGTGTAAAGCCATAAATTCCATTAAGTGGCTCCTACCCTTACGATTTTGTCTAAACCTAATTACCTCCTTAAAGCTACATCTCCAAATATTATCAACATACACTATAGAAGATTAGGTTTACACCCACAGACTTTTGGGGGAACACATTCCAGTGATTGCAAAAATAGCAAAAGAGATTCCAAATGATCAGCTTAGATCCTAAGATCTACACGCTTTATTATTTTAGGTTTCATATAAAGAATTCCACAAATAACAGCATGGATATCCCTGGCTAGTCTTGGGGATGTTTAGAAGAAAGCCTGAATACTCAGACCAACCCACATCACTGTGCTTGGGTTCATTCTTTTGAGAGATCTGGCTTGCAGGCAGACAGTTCTCACACAGTCTGTGAGAACCTGTGTCTATGCAACATTTTTTTTTCTGGAGCAGAGCCCAGAGCTGCAGCCCTGGTGTCCTGGGGTCCTCTCAGGAGCTGGGCTCCCTGCTCTCAAACATCTCTCACTTGCTGTTTCTTTCTTTAGATGCTTTGGAAACCACCACATTTACAAACTCCTTCCTTATTCTTATCCCTGTGCCGTTGGGGTGGTTTGTGATGTCTTAATTAACGTTTTTATCTAGTCACTATTGTGACTGCTTTCCAGGGCACCAGAAGGAAAGGAACTTTATAAATAAAGTGATTAGTCCCTCAAAATCAAAGAAGGCAGGATTTTGCCTCCCTTGAGTGGGCCTTCTGCTTTCTGGGAGGCATCCCTCAGCTGAAGGCTGCACCAGCCAGCGCTTCCTCACACGTGGGTGTAGGAGAGGTCAAATCACACAACCTGTTTACTGGAATCTGTTGACATTGTTGGGGGGCTGGTGGGTGGCATCGCAGCTGCTGTTTGGAAGCTGCCTCAGCAGGGAAGAAACAGCACTAGACTGTGAGGAACAAACCGTACCAAGAGGCAGAAAAGGAGTACAGTTGAAAAAGCTATTCAGTTGCAGAAATAGTAGCTGCAACATCATGGCTGTATCCCCGACAATTTGCTTCATCGGAAGAGCATCTGAAGACTCGTGGCTTCAGGATTTTAGTCAGTGTCTGCCACAGCACTTTTTCAAATGGCATCAGGTACAGAGGATGTGAGAGGGCACATATTCCAGTTTATCTGTTCCTTGGCAAAGGCACACTTTCCGTGCAGGGCAACAGAAGTCATAAGCCTGACAGGACTCAACGGCTATGAAAATTGAATGTGGAAACCCCACTTTGAGGGATCATCAATAGTTCTTTTCATTTTATTTTAGAGTTGTGAAAAATAATGTCGGCATCAGCAATCATCACTCGCAGGAAGGAGGAGATGTGTCATTGAGTGTAAGCTACGTAATTGAGTTTGGGTTTTAATTACAAAGAAGGGTCACGGGGCAGGGAAGTAACTGTCACTGCAATGCCCCCTTATCCATTGAATTCTGCCATTTTTGGCAAAGGCTGAGTCCAGTACAAAGGCCCTGGCTGCGTTATTAATCATGTTTGTTGGGCAAGCTACAATAATCTGCTGCCCGGATACAAAGCCAAGTTCAAAGTTGCCGGCGGTGATGTGATGATTAAACACTTGATACCATTCGCTTTCAGCCCTTGCTTCTGCTAAGGATTAATTCTCTTTCAGCTACATTTAATTAAGGGGATACAATGAAAGGAAGTGATCTCAGTAACGCCACGCTTTCAGTTGTCATGTTCTTGATTATAAGGAAACGGACAACATGAAGGCTGGCAGAGCTGTTTGGATACAGGGCACATCAGTCTGGGTTGCTGGAGAAAGGCCTGTGGCTTCTGTAGACAAGGGGAAGTGGGGGTGTGTGTGTCTAGACTCCCACTCTAGCACAAAGCTCTGACATGTGCCCTGTCAGTG
>CABHPQ010132511.1:0-11004 GCA_902168405.1 Peromyscus aztecus | reverse complement strand
GGTCCGGCAGCCATTGTTCTCTGCTGTTAATGAGACCAAGTTCTACTCTCTTTCTCGTGCAAGGCTCTCAGTGAAACACAGCTCCACACAGTGGATTTTTCTATATCATCTTGTCTTGTGAAATCCCCACTCCGTCGGCTTTAATCATTGGACTATTACCAAGTATCGCAGTTTAAATTTTATGGTGGGTTGGTGGATCTTATTAACACTTTCTTTGTAAGTCTCCAGTAGTGACTTCCACCCCCATTTCTTTAGCCAAAGCAACTTCTCAGGCTCTGCTTTATTTCAGACAAGAAAGGAAATTTCATTCCTACTGTATTTTCCCAAGAGGAGATCTAGAAACTGTCCCAGGACCAGCTCCCTAGTACTGATACTTTCCCAAGGCATACGCAAATTTGAGGACTTTTTAAGTAGACCGTTGACACCCTCTAATCTTACGGGATTATTTTTAAAGCCAATCTGACATGACAAATACAATCATGTTAACCAGGAAGATTATTCAAACTCTGTAAAATGTGCAGATTGTCAGGTCTGTCCTTGTGAGCATAAAGATCCTAATGAAGACAGCCTGGGGTCATTTGTTTCTTTTCTCCAATATTTTAGATTGATAAAGTTCAGATATGCTGACAGCTTGAAGTGATTTAATATAGAAAGAATATTCCTCGATCAGCTAGGTTCTACCAATGAACATTTTCTCTACTTACTTCATCATATATCTACCATCTAGCCATCTGTCTGCCTGTCCATCATGCTGTCTTACCTTTGGACGAATTTCAAAGTAAGTTCCAGAGATCAATGCACACCCTCTTACGCACTTCAGCACATTGGCCTTAAGTAGATTCTCATGGTTGGTTCTGGTCATTTCCACTGGAACATAGACATCAGCATTCCTTTCAGTGGCGTTTGATGGATGCTTTTTCAAGATTCCAAGAGGAGCTACCACCCTTGACTATCCCTTTCTCATTTGTAGTAAATTATCTTTCTGCTCCACATTCTCCTCCTCAAAAAAAATCATTTTTCCCCCATAAACTTCGTTTTTGCCTTGTTGGGAATTTTGTACAAATTCTGTGATTTAGCACTTTTGTATGAGGCTTAGCATGCTTTGAGACTCAGCTATTGTGTTCAGAACATGCTAGTTTCTTTTTCTTATTGCACAGCATTCCACTGCACACCAGACTCTTCATTATTAATGCACTCCTGGGTCCTTGCCGGATTTTAACTCTTTGAAGATGGTTTCCAATTCATTCTTGTTAAGAAAATATCTAGGCCAGCCTGGTCTACAAAGTGAGTTCCAGAACAGCCAGGACTGTTACACAGAGAGATCTTGTCTGGAAAATAAAATAAAATAAAAGGATTCTTTTGACATATTTTCTTTTCTTTCCCTTGAGAAAATATCTGTGATTTGGAACTAGGTATGATACATGCCTGTAATCCTGGCACTTGGTGGATAGAATAAGGAAGGTTTTCTTTTGAATGACCACTTCAGCTACATAGTAAGACCCTGTCACAAATGAAACAAATGAACAACTAAAAATAAGAGCAAACTAAACTAAGAAACATCTAAAATGAAGATTTCTGGGTCATGGGTAGGCCTTTATACTCACCAGGAGTCTTCAGAGAAGCTGAACCCATGGATGTATGAGCAAGTGCTTGTACATGTGTGGGTAAGTACACATATGTAATTGTAAGAGGGATTTTATTAGATCGGTTTAGAAGAACAGAGGCTGGGTCCTCCCATGGTAGTTATTTACGGGCTGGATGTCTGGGGAGAGCAGCAGCTACTCTGTCCTGAAAGATGGGGCCAGTGATGCAGTCCCCCTCTGAGGCTGAGGACCTGGGAATTCCCTGCAGTGTCACTGATGCAGGGTTGCATCCAGAAGCTGAATGTTCCGGAGTCCAGTGTTGACTAGCCGTAGCAGCAGCCCAGACTGCACCTGCTTAGGAAGAGTCTAGTGCAGGCTCGGGCATGTTTTCCCATCTTCTGCTTTGGACTGCATCGAGGCTCCCAGCCCACTGGATAGTGCCACCCGCCTTCGGAGCAGATCTCCCCAACTCCATCCTCTCACCTACATGCATGGTGGTCATTTGTGGAACAACCTCATAGACCCACCCAGAAGTGTGCTTTGCTGATTCTCTAAGTGTGTGTATCTGGTCAAATGAACAACCCACAATAACCATCATGTTTATGCATACTTGTGTGTGTGTGTGTACCTGTACAGGTTTGTGTGTACACATGCGTGTGTCTGCTAGGTTTATATTGTACTGAGATTCCATTCCCATCATGAACATTCTCTTTCCCCACTGTCTCCCCTACCTTAAGTGCTGCCAATCATCTGATTTCTAGCAGTTCTTGTGGGTGTATGTGGGGAGATTGCTGTGGAGCTGACATGAGTGTTCCCACACTTCTTTCTGTATCTTCTGGACACATTGTATCTCCTTTTGAGAAACATGTACTTTATTTTACTTTATTTCTTACTTTATTTTGCTTGGATAGTTTTTTTTTTAACTTCATACTTATTAAATCGTACCTCTTTATGTTTCTTATATAAGTTCATCAGCGAGCCCAGCACTCGGGAGGCAGAGCCAGGCGGATCTCTGTGAGTTCGAGGCCAGCCTGGTCTACAGAGCAAGATCCAGGGCAGGCACAAAAACCACACAGAGAAACCCTGTCTTGAAAAACTAAAAAAAAAAAAAAGAAAGAAAATTTATCAGAGATATGATCTACAAGCATTTTCTTTCTAGGAAGGATGTCAGCAATGGATCTTCTCTTGGTATTTTTGGGAAAACAAAATCTTCTACATTTCAGTTATGGCTTTTTAAAGAGGACGTATCCAGTCTCAAGACACAGATATATCCTGCATTTTCTTCTCGGGTTCTTCTTTTTGTACAATAATAAATTCAGCTTTCACATTTCGGCTGATAGCTTACCTTAGAGGATTTGTATGTGTGTAGTATATGAGCCAGGGCTTAATGGCCATTTGCTTTTTCCTCGTCAAGTTGTTGTGTTACACTGTTGACTAAAACTCCCTCCCTCCAGCATTGCTGTGATGACACTTTAGGTTTTTGGATGTCGCATGGCAGCCAGTCCCTTAGTCTAGTCCCTCATTGTACTGTGTCTTCTGACTTGACAGGCATTCTCAAAGTGAGGAGGCCTAAGTCCTTCAACTTCGCTTGAGCATTTTAAAAATTATTGTGGTTTCAGAAGGCTCATTGTTACCAGACAGAAATTAAAATTCTTTGTAACTGCAAGGAAATGATACAATATCTTTGTTGGTTTCTGCACAAGATATTGTTAGAAGGGGGTAGTGAGATGACTCAGCAGGGAAGGCATGTGTTGTGATGTCTGATAGCCTGATCCCCAGGACCCACGTGGCGGAATGAGAGAACCAGGTCCCACAAGTTGTCCTCTGACCCTAATGTGTACACTGTGGCATATGCTCCAGGCTATCCCCAAAACATAAATATAATTTTTTTAAAAAAGTAAAGAGATTACTGGAATCACATCATGGATTATGAAGAATTCACAGGTAAGTTTGGGGAGTAGTGATATCTGAACAATAGGAGCTTCTTGATCCATACCCACAGTGTCTTTCTAGTCATTGAGATTCTTTGAAAATTTGGTTCAGACAATGGTCTGTTGCACGTGACCTCAGGTTATTGCAGTGTCGGGCTTGTGCACCCCCTGCTCCCCGCAGTTCAGTTCCTTGGACTTCATTTGAGCTGCTTCAAATCTGCCTCATGTGTTCATTCTTCAGGGACCAATAGTGACGTGGACAGAGGGTACGCCTGGAATTTCAGTATCCTCTCTGGCTTCATCTTCTCTCTGTCTTCCCTCCCCACTGTGGAGTGGCTGTGGTACCTTGAAGTCCTAACCCCTGGTTCTTGAGGGCAGCAGGGGACTAGTGTCCTCCTGGCATGACAGCCACTGACTATGAGTATGGCATAGACAGGGCTCCTCTCAGGCTGCAAGTGCCGAATAGGAACTCAGTCATTGCTGGCCCTGCTTCAACTGTCAGCTCTGGAGAATATGCCTGCTTTTGTTTGCTCTCTAACAGACTCAGACAACTTAAAACAGACTACTAGAATTAGTAGTCTAGTCGCCATCTGTGGGACAGTCAGACCTGTAGGATTTTATTAGTAGAAGCCAGTTCATCTGGTTCAGACATCTGAGTTCTAGTAATACATAAATGGATTCTTTAACTCTTGACTTTAGCATCAAGAAACAGATTGATTGTGACATATTAAACAGAAGTACTATCCAGGGAGTTGATGCACACCCTGTTATCCCAGCATTTGAAAAGACAAGGCAAAAGGATTGTGAATTCAAAGGTAACTTGGACTATACGATGAGATTCTTTTTAAACAAACAAACAAACAAACAAAAACAAACAAATGAACAAGTAGACCTACTGACTGACAGACAGACAGGCAGGCAGACAGACAACAGACAGACAGGAGCATTCCTCCAAACCCTCAAAACCCCCAAATCAGAAATTCTAGAGCCCTGTGTTCTCTTTTAAATAGATATTTACATATCCTGTAATACAGAGTCCTGTGCTTCCTTGACTCCAGAATCTAGTGAAGCCCTCAGCTGGAGGCACCTATGGAAGCGTTCTCTCTGGTTCTTAATTTCCTTCCTTAAGCTTTCTGTGTGTCTACATTTGGTCCACAGCTGCTCTTCTGGATCATCTCACGTGCGTTATTTGCATACATGATTTCAAGCATCTTGGTGTGATTTAGAAATCTCCGTTTATCCCCCCCTTGCTGTAAATTGGAGTTGTACACAGGTGGAAGGCTTAAGGAACAATGCTTATGGACTATTTCCTTTTCTGTGAATTGTATCACAGCTTACGTTTCTGAGACTTATACACTGCAAGGCACCTGATGTCCTCTCTCTGTGTGGCTTTCCTCCTCGACATCTCCTCATTTCCTATCATTGTTCTTTCTGACACCACTCTATTCCTGACATCCTGGGAGAAGAAATGAGAATTTATTTCAAGCATGACCTCACAGTGACTCCTGTCATATTCATTTCATCATGGCCTCAGCTACTTTGTACACTGCAATGACAAACACCTTTTTTTGGTGGCAAGTGTTTTAGGAGTGTATTGTATATTTATTTTCTAAATATTATGGGTAGAGGGTGTTTGTTCCTAAAGCAATTGATATTTTTTTTTTTTGTATTTCAAAAAAAAAAACTTTAATCTAGTTAAATAGCTCAGAAAAGACTTTGAACTTTAGAAGTACACTATCAATCTCACGGATTGCTTCCTGGAAGAGAGATTTTGATGAAATAAATCTTAAGTGAGACTTGGAAGGAGTTGCTGTTGCTTTACCCGGTGATTCTCATATCACTGTGTGTCCTGCCATTCTGTAAGGCACATGCAGCCTCCCAGATTACTAGATACAGGCAGGTGCATCTGTGCATCTGGTGTCGATGGAGAACTTGGAGCATATGGAGACTCAGTGAAGGGTTCAAGAGATTTAAAGTTCTAGCTCATTGCATGACTTTCCCAGGGACTTGGGAATAAACTTCTGCTCACCTCAGACTGTTGGGTGCCCACAAGAGAACTAAGAAAGGACTCCACCCAAGGCTAGCTTATAGCCAGTGAGCCCACTGCTGTTAGTTACAGGTGTGTGGGTGACTCAACAGAGATGCACATCGAAAGCCCACCCTTGTGTGGTAGCTCAGGACCACAGACTCCCTTGAGCCCTCTGCAGGACTTATAGGCAGCTGCCCAGAGTCTCCTCCTCTAGATCAGATGTTCACTACTTATACAACCCTGGAGAAGACCCAACTGAGTCTGAAGTCTTATGAGCCTTTCAGTCCTGTACCTTCTGCAGCTTCTTGAGTTCTACTAACCTGCCATCTTCCTCTAGACGGGAATAGTTTTTAAATCAGATGAACTAGCTATACAGTTTCATGTCTGCTTGTTTTAGCTTCGCTTTCCTCCTCTAGAAAGGTGGGATGTTCCTTGTCATTCTACCAAAATAATGAAGTGATATAATTGTATGCCTGGTCTCTATGGTACTTGAATTCATTGAAGAGTTTGACACTAAGATAAAATCCAGTAATTGGTGGAAGAGGTGGATTGTAGCTCCCTGCTCTGAATTAGTGTTCATGGATGCACGTGCTGAGATCCCAGTGGGACCTTTGCTGGTGGTGGCCCTCATTGTGCTGGGTACCACAGGCAGTTTGGATTCAGTGGACTCAACTCCACCAGAGATGAAACTACTGGATCCTATGTTTTTTAAGTTATAATTTCATTTTTATGTTATTTGTGCCTTTGTGTGAGTGTGTGTGTGTGTACATGCCATTTGTGTGTAGATACCTGCAGAGATTAGAAGAGCGTGTCAGATCTCCTGGAGCTGGAGTTACAGGCAGTTGTGAGCTGCTTGGCAGGAGTGCTAAGAACTGAACTCGGGTCCTCTGGAGAGCAGCCAATGTTCTTTATCACTGAGCCGGCTCCCTCAGCGCCAGACCTTATACTCTTCAGGTGTTGTCTACTAACAGTGTTGCAACACAGAAGATGTAGAAGAGGCTCAGTTAGCTATTGAATAAGTGTAAACCCCACCCCACCCCATCCTCCATCCTCCAGGTTCTTGTTTTCCTAAGTCTCTTTGCAGAATGAAGCCGTCCTCGCAGAATGAAGGTTCTTGTGTTCTTCTTTTGTTTCAGTACTCCAGACCACTAAGGAGGGTAAGAGACTACTGCAGGTTAGATAACTGCCTTTGACCAGCGGGTGTTTCCTGTGGTTGGAGAGGCATTAGCCGAACCTCTTGATTTATGCCTGCAGTGTTTTGGGGGAATTACGGAGGGGTCCTCTCAGATGTCAGCACAAACTTTTCTTGCCCATGTTGATTGTGTGGGTCAAGCTCTTAGACCACATCTGCACATGCTTGTTTGCCACGGCCCTGTGTTGCCAGGATCCTGCGGTTGTGTGAGCAATGACTGTGCTTCTGGTGTGACTGTCATTCTACAACATTCTGTTTATTATACCCTTTAATACCGAAGGACCATCTTTAGCAATAGAACAAACCCCACAGGTTTGAAACGCTTATTCCTATCTTTCCCTATATTTCCCCAGGGTTATGCTCTTCATTCTAGTCCCGCAGTTTCAATATTACAAGTAACGATTGGATTATTGAACAGAAGGTACTAGTAGTGGGTACTATAGTAAGTGCTAGTGCTAGGTATCAGACACTGAACTAAGTGCTCACACTAGGAACTAGACATTGGACTAGCAGCTAACGTTAGGTGCTAGTCATTGCGATAAGTGCTAACTCTAGGTGCTAGACATTTCACTAATTTCTCGAACAAGGTGCCAGAGAGCATGCTAAGTGCTAGCACTAGGTGCTACACATCATACTCAGTGCTGGTACTAGGTACTAGGTGCTAATACTAGGTGATGACATTGTGCTAAGTGCCAACACTAGGTACTAGACATTTTACTAGGTGCTAAAATTGGGCCTCGGGGCTACGCTTCCTTAGGAAGTAGGTTTGATTATTATCTGCACAGCACACAGAGACCGTCACTTCAGAAGAGTCATTTAAGGCAAGACTCCGGGTGGTTATTCCTGGAAGGAAGAGACACGAAGCAGTTAAGGGGAGCGGGTGGCGTTCCAAGTCTGCTTTCTGCTTGTCGGGGCTGTGCCACCGAACGTGTCAGCGAGGCGTGTGTGGGCCAGCGTGGAAGCCGTTGTCTGTGCGAGCCAGGGGCAGCCTTCTTTGTTTCATCTGGGGCGAAAATTGACAGAGCAAGAGACAGGTTGGTTCTAGAACGTGACATCGGCTCTGAAAATGCAATGACTTTCTATCACCCACACCTTTCCATAACAGAGGATGGAAATGGGCTGTCATTGCTGATGTATGGGACATTATCACCGTGCCATATAGTGGCTGTGTGATCCACAGTGGTGTAATTTACTTCCTCATAGTTTCACAAGGAATCGCTTGACTTCTGGGTTGCCACTAATTAAAATGGAGCCGCCGTGGAAATTATTTTGCAGGCAATTTGTCTGTTATGTGTCAAACTGGCGGCACAGGCTCTGAAAACAGGCCCTTTAACGTTACTCTTCTAGAACCGTCTCCCAGTGTAATGTTCTTAAAGGCGTGATTTTCGCGGAAGGAATATTTATGTGTACCTTCAAAGTTAAGAGTTATTTTGATGGTATGAAAACTTTTGAAAAGCCTTGACAGTATTTTATCAAATGTCTCCAAGATTTGTATTTTCTTAAAGGAAAGCTCATAGGTCACGCCATAGCAAGCTGTCTGAAAGACCTCTGGGTAACATGTGTCACGTGACACTCCTTGCAGACCTGAAGCTCCAGTCAGAAATCTGAGGCCACAGGGACTGTCTGATTTAATGCTCTGTTGAAAGAGTAGCCTGAACACTATATAGAACTAAATATCAGGAACCTGCTAGGTGAATAGTAGCCTGAACATTATGTATAATTAAATATCAGGAACCTGCTAAGCATGTCTACAGTAGCAGTTCTCAACCTCTGGGTTGAGAACATTTACATTGCATTACATCAGATATTTACATTATGATTACATTACATTACATCAGAACACTTACATTATGTTACATCAGACATTTACATTGCGATTCATAACAGTAGCAAAACTGCAGATATGAAATAGCCACAAAAATAATTTTATGGTTGAGGGGGTCACCACAACATGAGGAACTCTATTAAAGGGTCGCAGTACTAGGAAGGTTGAGCCCACTGTCTATAGCATGTTTGGCTTTCTGTAATTTTTTTTGTATGATTAGAATATAAACTAAAAATGTGTTTTACTTAGAAAACATGAATAATGTGTTTTTTCAATGATAAGATATGCACACAGGTTTATAAATTGAGCAGTTCTAAATATCTAAATATTAAGACTCTCTGTGTCTCCTGCCCCTTCATGCCAACCATTCTTAACTCCACAGGCTATTTTTTTTTTTTTTGGTGCATGATGCCACATTTCTGGAACATTCTCTTCCATTTTCTTGTTTGCTTTACTAATTTTAGATGTGTTTCTTTTTCTCCTCCACCCATGTCATACGTGTGGAGTTTTAGGATGAACAAATGTCGTTGCCAATATTGATTATCTTTGACCTACAACAATGTAGTATTCTATAGTTAAGCATTTAAGACGGTGTCTTAGCTAGGGTTTCTATTGCTGTGAAGAGACACCATAATCACAGCAGCTCTTATAAAGGAAAACATTTAATTGGGGATCGCTTACAGCTTCAGAGGTTCAGTCCATTATTGCCATGGCAGGAGGCATCACCATGCAGGTAGACATGGTCTTAGAGAATTCTACATTTGGATTCACAGGCAGCAGAAGGAGACTGTATACCACACTGGCCATAGCTTGAGCATAAGAGACCTGAAAGTCTGCCTCCACAGTGACACACTTGCTGTAACAATGCCACACCTACTCCAACAAGGCCGTATCTCCTAATAGTGCCATTCCTTATGGGCCAAGTATTCAAACACATGAATCTATGGGGCCCATACCTAGTCAAACCACCACAGATAGTACTTACTAATTTCTCTTGCAGAGTGTTTGAGCCAATAGCTACCTCATACATTCTGTAAGTTTCAGAAGTGTTCCTGAACGTTTCCAAACTATAGTTACAGCTGCTATAGTACCCATCATTTTCATGCTCTCCTTTATTGGAGGACTGCCCTTCATAACTCCTTTCTTCATGCTCTTGCTCCAGTCTTTGGTAAAAGGACGCTCTTTAAAGATTATTTATTTTTTAAAACTCTATGGTGTGTATATGTGTGTGTGTGTGTGTGTGTGTGTGTGTGCGCGCGCGTGCGTGCACGCACACCTGCCTGTGCATCTGTGTGTGAATGTGTCTGTGTGTATGCATATTTGTCTGTCTGTCTCTCTCTTTGTGTATATGTGTGTGCATGTGTGTGTCTGTGTGTATTTATATACATGAGTGCATAAATACACTCTGTCTCTCTTTTTGTGTATATGTGTGTGCATGTGTGTGTCTGTGTGTATTTATACACACGAGTGTAGAGGCCCAAAGAGGAAACTGGATCTCATGGAGCTGGAGTTACAGGCAGTTTGAACTGCCCCATATGGGTCCTAGGAATTGAATTCAGGTCCTCCATAAGAGCAGTATGCATTCTTAAATGTGAGCCTCCCCTCTCTGTCTTATGAAGTTCTTTAAGATGTTTTTTTTTGCTTCTTATGCATCTTTGTTTCTTAAAAAATATTTATAGGTAATAAATTCTCTTTAGATCTTCTTTGAAATATCTTCACCCTGCTTTCTTCTTTTAATGGTAGTTATACTGGATTTAGAATTATTTTCAGATATTTATCTCTTTTTAAGTGTGTGTGTGTGTGTATTGGTATGTGCACGTGCAGTGCTCAAAGAGGCCAGGAGACGGTGCTAGGTCATCTGCAGCTGATGTTACAGGCAGTTGTGAGCCACCCAACATGCATATAAGAACTGAACTGAGGTCCTCTGCAAGAGCAGCCAGTGCTCTTGACTGCTGATCTGTCTTTCCAGCATCCCCACCCATCACAATCTGGAATTCTGGAAGCCAAAGATACTCTAATTGTCTTTGTCCAAAGACTGATTGTTTCGAGCTCTGTGTAAGTAGCTCTCTTATCCCTATAAAGTCAGGTGGGTTAGAAAGTCCCATACTGTGTTATCCACAGATACCATAAACACACAGAGTGAGCAACAGGAACAACAATCCATGAGTAGGTCCAAGTTGGGTAAGTTTTAGAATTATGGATTTTCATATTTGATCTTTGGTGGTATTTGCAAACTTTCATATCTCTTCATAGTTTTTCCTGCTATGTGTCATATTTAGTATTTAAATGGGAAATGTTTTCTCTGAGGCTAGCAATAAAACCCAGTTAGTGTCTCCACATGAGGTATTCATCCCTGTTCTGTTTTATGAATCTCTTCTCCTTGTCGAGGAAAAAGACCTACCTGTGCTCCTGAAGAGCCACATTTTCATTTCAAACAGTTCAAT
>CABHPQ010132510.1:11362-26756 GCA_902168405.1 Peromyscus aztecus | reverse complement strand
AAAAAAAAAATTATCATTTCATTAGATGCTGAAAAAGCCTTTGACAAAATCCAACACCCCTTCATGATGAAGGTCTTAGAGAGATCAGGAGTACAAAGAACATACCTAAACAAAATTTACAACAAGCCAGCAGCCAACATCAAATGAAATGGAGAGAAACTCAAAGTGATTCCACTAAAATCAGAAATAAAACAAGGCTGTCCACTCTCCCTGTATCTATTTAATATAGTACTTGAAGTTCGAGCTAGAGTAATAAGACAACAAAAGGAGATCAAGGGGATAGAAATTGGAAAGGAAGAAGTCAAACTTTCACTATTTACAGATGATATGATAGTATACACAAGTTATCTCAAAAATTGTACGAGGGAACTCCTACACCTGATAAACACCTTCAGTAATGTGTTGGGATACAAGATTAACTCAAAAAACTCACTAGCCCTCCTATACACAAATGATAAATGGGCCAAGAATGAAATAAGAGAACCATCACCATTTACAATAGCCACAAATAATATAAAATACCTTAAGGTAATACTAACCCAACAAATGAAAGACCTGTATGACAAGAAATTTAAGTCCTTGAAGAAAGAAATTTAAAGAAATATCAGAAAATGGAATGATCTCCTGTCCTCATGCATAGGTAGAACCAAGATTATAAAAATGGCAAACTTACCAAAAGCATTCTGCAGATTCAATGCAATCCCCATGAAAATCCCAACTCAATTCTTCAGAGACCTCAAAGTAAAAATACTCTACTTCACATGATAAAGCAAAAAACCCAAGATAGCTAAAACAATCCTTCACAACAAAGCAACTGTAGCTGGAGATTTCTCCAGTCCTGCCAGGCCCACAGCCACTCAGACCCAAGTAGACACACAGAGACTTTATTACTTATAAACTGTATGACCATGGCAGGCTTCTCGATATCTAGTTCTTATATCTTAAGTTAACCCATTTCTATAAATCTATACCTTGCCATGTGGCTCATGGCTTACTGGTACTTTACATCTTACTTCCTGACTCAGCCTTCCTGTTCCCAGAATTCTCCTCTCTGCTTGTCCTGCCTATATTATACTTCCTTCCTGGCTACTGGCCAATCAGCATTTTATTTTTCAACCAAATCAGAACAACACATTCACAGCATACAAAGTGCTTGATATCCACAGTAAGCAACTTCTTGAGGCACTAGTATCCCTGATTTCAAGCTCTACTATAGAGCTTTAGTAATAAAAACAGCTTGGTATTGGAATAAAAACAGACATGTGGGCCAATAGAATCTGTTGAAAGACCCTGGTATTAATTCATACACCTATGAATATCTGATTTTTGACAAAGAAGCCAAAACTATACAAGAGAAAAAAATAAAACATCTTCAACATTTGGTTCTATCATAACTGGTTGTCAACATGTAGAATATTCCAAATAGATCCATATCTATCACCATGCACAAAACTCAAATCCAAGTGGATCAAAGGTCTCAACATAAATAGAGTTATAATGAACCTGATAGAAGAGAAATTAGGAAGTAGAACATGTTGGCTCAGGAGACCACTTACTAAATACAACACCAGTAGCACAAACACTGAGATCAACAATTAATAAATAGGACCTCCTGAAACTGAGAAACTTCTCTAAATCAAAGGACTAGGTAAATAAAACAATATGACAGCCTACAGAATGAGAAAATATCTCCAACCCCACATCTGACAGAAGGCTGATATCCAAAATATATAAAAAACTCAATAAACTAGACATCAAAATACCTAACAATATGATTAAGAAATAGGATGCAGGTCTAAACAGAGAATTATCAACAGAAGAATCTCAAATGTCCAAAAGACATTTAAGGAATTGCTCAACATCCTTAGTTATCAGGGAAATGTACATCAAAACGACTCTGAAATCCCATCTTACACCTGTCAGAGTGGCTAAGATCAAAAACACTGATGACAGCTTATGTTGTAGAGGATGTGGAGCAAGGGGAACACTCCTCCAATGTTATTGGGAGGGAGTGCAAACTTGTACTGTCAATTTGGAAATCTGTATTTTGATTTTTCAAAAGATTGGGAATCAATCTACCTCAAGACCCAATGATACCACTCTTCGACATATATACAAGGGATGCTCATTCATATCACAAGGACATTTGCTCAACTAGCAACATTATTTGTAGTAGCCAGAACCTGAAAACAACCTAGATGCTCCTCGCTAAAGAATGGGTAAAGAAAATGTGGTACATATACACAAGGGAGTATTACTCAGCTGTAAGAAAAAAATGACATCATGCAATTTTCAGGTAAATGGATAGAACTAGAAAATATCATCCTGTGTGAAGTAAGCCAGACTCAGAAAGACAAACATGACATGTACTGAGTCACAAGTGGATACTAGATATAAAGCAAAAGATAATAAGACTGCAAACCACTGATCCAGAAAAGCTAGAAAACAAACAAGACCCTAAGAGGGATTCATGTATCACCTGGGGAAGGGGAAATAGAGGAGATCTTCCTAAGTTTAAACTTTATTATATTGATATATATCTGTATAGTACATAATATCTTTAAGACCTATGTCATGAAGGAATGTTGGATTTTGTCAAAGGCCATGTCTGCATCTAAAGAGATGATCATGTTGTTTTTCTTTTTAACTTCAGTTTGTTTCTATGGCAGATTACATTTATTGATTTATATATGTTAAAACTGTCCCTGTACCCCCAGAATGAAGCCTGATTGAACAGGATGGATGACTGTTTGATGTGTTATGAGATTCTGTTTGCAAATATTGAATTGAGACTTTTTACATCTATGCTCACAAGGGAAATTCGCCTGTAAATCTCTGCCTTGTTGGGTCTCTCTGTGGTCCTGTTAACAAAGTAATTGTGGCCTTATGAAATGAATTGGCAATGTCCCCTCTGTTTCTGTTTTGTGGAATAGTTTGAGGATTACTGGGTTTAACTCTTCTTTGAAAGCCCAGTAGAATTCTGTGCTAAAACCATCTTGTCCTGGACTTGGAGACTGGATTTAAACAATGGTTTGAGGCACAGATGTTAGGAGGGGAAGACTATGTGGTCCACATGAGGTGGCGTCATGAGGAGAAATTTGAATTTCATGCAGATAGACCATAAAGAAGCAGAGTGTATTGGTTTTAATGCATTACTAGTAGCCTCAAAGTACTCAATATGTGTCAGGGTCACATTAAGTAAAGGAAATTAAGAAGCTCTTTCCCTGAGGATTTAACTAAGAAGAAGCCCAGATTTAAATTCTTTACTTCTCTTTCCTATTGTCTTCCATCATTCTCTGTCTGTCTGAATCAACTGAATGATGACTTGTGGATCTATCGTCCCTGTGTGCCTCACAAAAGTCTTTGCTCTGTATTTATTGAACAGCATGGAAGCTTCACATGGAGTAAGGAATGACGGATACTTTACAGAAATATTTAAAAGAATTTTTACAAGGGATTAAGACACTGACACCAACTGCTCTCAACCGACTCAGATAAGAAACAGTGCTGTAACATCACTGGACATAAATACATCAACCTGTATCTGTGTCACTTCCCACATTTATTGTGTACATTTATTTCATAAGGTTGATTGCAAACTAGCTGTTTTAATCATTTATTACTATAACATACATACGCACCAGCATTATTCTTGTGTCAGGGCATAGAAGATTATACATTTTAGGAGTAAAGCTATGCATTAGCTTAGGTTGTAAAAACTGATTACATGGGAAATCCAAAACAAGTAAGATTGGTTATAACATTGTTCTCTTAAATGCAGATTAATCACACAGGATAAGCATACAGCTAGATAGCAGTATTAAATCTTAAATGAACTCAAAATATTATATATTATAAACATTATATATATATATATAAATTATGAATATATTAACTCTGCCTGTGAGGTCCAGCAAAAACTTCCAGTCTCTTCAAATGTAAGAGATGTAAGAGGTGTTTTTTATAATGATGCATCCCCATAGGATAGTGCACTTGTAACTCCACACTTTGTTCTTGGTCCCTGCTCCCAAGATTATAATCACTACCTGGTTCTGCTACTGGGACTCTTAGCATCTGACACCCCAGGAAAGAAGAGTGACGTTACACTTCTAGCCTGCCCTTCTGTGATGATCCCTACTCAGTTAAAAGTTTCTCTTGCTTATTGGTGATAACAAGTGTTTTTCAGAGGTGATGTAAAATCCCTTGGCATAACTGTCACTGTTCCTTCTTGTGACATCATCCTGCCATCCTCTTAGCATACAATTGCGGAAAACATTCAGCCTTTATCTTGGGGGTTGCTGTAAACTTCATAGCTATATGAGTGTTGTAGGTCTCATTGGCCACTGACTTTCCATCTAGCACCCAGCATCACAGATGCATCTTATCTGCAGAGGTGAGTTACTCTCCTTCAGGTACCCAGTCTTCAAAGGACAGGGTAGTCTCTGGAAGATGGGTGAATTCAGACTTTGTAAATTATCTTCCTCTTTCAGGGAAGGGCTCCTGCACAGGTTGAATGTTCATAGTGGGAAGAATCAGGCAGAGATCTGAGCCAAACAGGATATGCTGGAGGCTGCAGGTGAGAGAATCTCCTGGATTCCTACTTTGGTGCTCTTTTCCAAGACAATGACCATGTGTCTGCTCCTAGAAAGGTGGGATCTTGGTGACTAAAATCATTTGCTACTCTTTCTCAGATTCATCTATTCTACTTTTAATTTAACAATCCCCAACTTTGTGCAGTGGGTTGATAAACTCTTCCAGAATTAATGAGTTACAAGAGCAATTTGAGAGCTGTTTCATATCATCTGCATATTTATACCTTAGATTCTGCTTTCCACTGGGATTTTATATGCATGCAGATTTTTTTCTTTATTGGAAATGCCTGTGCAGAGTGGCATAGTGAAACCTTAATATCCTTCTTAGAGGGCTTCATGTTCTGACTTGTGAAAAGAGAAGTAAGTGGTAAATTAATGTTTCAATATTCAAATTTCAAGTCCATAGACATTTGACTAACTGAATGATTGCAACCTCATGTCACTCATGCCTGAGGCCTCTGATATGTCCACTTCCCCCAGACATGGATGGCCATGTCCCCCTGAGCTTGCTGTTTGCTTGGTTTATGAGACAGGGTCTTGCTGGGCAAAGAACTTCCTTTGCTTTGACTGCTGACAGTATGCATGCTGTTTATTCCAGATGAGCAGGACACAAGGAAAAACAACTACTGAACCTTGAAAAGACAGGGTAAGATGGTTTTACAAAATTCCTGCTTCTGAAAATGGTCTGTCAGGTATTTTAGGCCTATAGCCAAAATGGATACCCCAATAGTGCTGAGAATCTTTAGGTGACTGTCCAACCTGCTAGATGTCTCTATCTATTTTCAAAATTTTTTTTTGAAATTGCTTGCTTGCACTTCCTGTTTACTCAGGTAATATTATTTTCCTTACCAGGTTTTTGATGAAGTTGAAGAGTAGATAGTTACAGTTATAGTCTTCTTATATCTTAGTTAAGAACATTTTAGATACTAAAGTTAGAATTTTCAGGATAGAGTAACTATGGGAGTAATCTCAGCAATTTATCATTTACCTATGATCTCAACATTTCTGGACATTGAGCATGTGTTTTTTTGTTTGATATTGTTCTTGTTGACTGTAGTTCCATTTTTGTTTATGTTATTACCCTTTGTTTTTCCTGGAGAATATTTTTAATCAATCTTATTGTATATAGTTTGCATTAGGTTTAGAACCTTCTTATTTAGACAAAAAGGGAAATGTAGTGGTATTTGCTCTGCCCATGACCTTGGGCTATATGGCTTGAAGAAGGCAGTGCTTCTTGTGTTGTACATGACCTCTTAAAAGGACAGGGGGAGAGATCATGAGGTCCCTTCTCCCTGCTTCCTGCTTCCTGGTGTTATTGAACTCCCAGGTGGATTTGCTACATGTCAGATCAGAGGATGGCTTCAGATACCTACTCAGTTCTTTGTGAGTGGATTTCCTCAATTTCTAGCCTAGTAAATTTCTCTAATACTCCTTAAGAAGACTCTCATGGGTTTCTTAGGTTATCTAGAGCTTGAGAATCTTAATCTCAGGGTTGTGGGTTTGTTCCCTACATTGAGCACCAGATAATTTGAGAAATCTACGGGAATCTGCTTATTGGGTATTAGGGAAATTTATTAGTTTATAAATTGAGGAAATACACTCACAGAACTGAGTAGACAGCTGAAGTCATCCTCTGATCTGAATGGGAGAGAATCTGCCTGGCAGTTCAATCACACCAGGAAGCAGGGAGAAGGGACCTTGTGACCCCTCTATCTTTTCTTTTAAGAGATCATATACAATGGCAAGAAGTACCACTTCCTTCAGGCCATATAGCCCAAGGTCATGGGTAGAGCAATACCACTACAGGGAAAATTTATGTAGTTCTCACTGTCCAGTAACTTGTTCTGTAGACCAGGCTAGCCTCAAACTCATAGAGGTCCTCTCATCTCTTCCTACTTGGAGCTGGAATTAAAGGCATGTGTCACTATTCCCAGCCCAGATATTGCTTTTGAATAAAAAAAGATATGTCAATTATTACTGTGATATATGTTAAAAACCCATTGCATCATTGTCTGACATATCTAGTATACTAGTATCTGTTAATTTCTGTAACACTTATAGCTATATTAGTTAAATTTTATGCCCCCAAATTTAGAAGGGATGCTTCTGTTGTTCAATAGCTCCATACAGTGTCTATTGTGCTTTAATTTCATTAAAAAAAGATGAAGAATCTCACTAGTGATCCTCCCATTGAATAAGTGCCTTCACTGCATCTTGTTTTAAATATATTGATAGGGTTTTTTTTTTAAGTGTGATAGAGTTATATTTTAAGTAACACATGCCAAATTAAAAGTTAAAACCTAACGTTGAGATCACTTAAAAGAAAACATAAGCACATGTATGTACATTCAGACATATGTAAATGCAATTACATGTATGTATTTTAAAAAGGAGAATTCAAATGTTATCTTTCCTGATAACTAGTGATCACTATTTGCTTTTATTTTTTATTACTCTCTGTTTTTTTATTCTCAATTTGTATTGTTTTTATCATTCTCTATTATTTATTCTCACTTTTTTATCTTTGAGAAATTTACATGTATTTTTATCATTTTCATACCTCCCTCACTCCTCACAGTTCCACAATGTTACTCTACCCATCCATGTTTGTGCCTTTTTAAATTCTTAACACATAAAACATAGTTTGTGGTGCCCATGTGCTCTTGCATGTGTGTGGCTAGAGTTTTCCTGCCTGGCCCACGGTCAGGATAAATCTCTTTCACCTGCCAGTCCCACAGCCGCTCAGACCCAACCAAGTAAACACAGAGGCTTATATTGCTTACAAACTGTATGGCCGTGGCAGGCTTCTTGCTAACTGTCCTTATAGCTTAAATTAATCCATTTCTATAAATTTATACCTTGCCACATGGCTCGTGGCTTACCGGCATCTTCACATGCTGTTTGTTCTGGCTGGCAGCTGGCAGAGACTCCCTCTGCCTTCCTGTTCTTTTTATTCTCTTTGTTAGCCCCGCCTATACTTCCTGCCTAGCCACAGGCCAATCAGTATTTTATTAGCAACACATTTGCCATACAGAACATTCCCACAGCACATGTGTGACCATCTACTATGTCATTGTCAACCAATTAGGGGACACATTTTTAAAGGAAGTTGACTCCACCTTTCCTAGTAGCTATCAATTGTCAATAGCATCTTAGTTAGGGGTTACTATCTTCTCTGGAATCAGACAGTCTCCTTTCTGATAATTCCCTGCCTTTTACTAGTTGCTAGGACCATGTTAAACTGTAGTGTGTCTGTAACCAGGACACTCATATGAATGTAGTTTTATCATTAAATATCTCACAAGTGCACTGTGGATTATAAACCAGCAATTAATTGTAAAGCATTTGGAAGATGCTAACACCTATTAATGGCATTGTAAACTTTAACTTTTACCACAATGTCACAGTTAACTGTCTGCAATTCAAACAATAGCAATTCACTGAGACCTAGCAAACTATTTACTAGAAAGACACATTTTAACATTAGTTGTGTATGTAATGTAGTAGTGTCTGTGTATCACATGGTTTGGCATGCCAAGAAAAATGAACTCCAACTTGTTTAACAAGTGTCCTCTGGGCATACTTTGCATTGAACCAGGACCATGACAGAATGGCCTCCAGAGACTTGGCATTGGGGATCTTCTTCCTGTCCCAGACTGCACTGGGAATGCTAGGGAACTCAGTCTTGCTTTGTTGCTTTATCATTGCTGACTTCTCTGGAATCAGGGCGAAGCCCACAGACCTGATTGTCAAACACCTGACCTGGGCCAACTTCATAGTTCTCTGCAGAGGAATCCCACAGACCATTGTTGCTTTTTCTCAGACTTACTATCTAGATAATGTTTCATGTAAACTTGCCTTATATTTTCATAGAGTTGCCAGAGGAGTATCCCTTAGCTCCACATCCCTTTTGAGTGTCTTTCAGGCTATCACCATCAGCCCCAGTAATTCCAAGTGGGCACAGCTCAAGGTCAGAACCCCCAGGATCATTGGTCCTTCCCTGGGTCTGTGCTGGGCTCTCCAGCTGTTGTTATGTGTCTTCATTCCTGTATATACAAATGACATACGGTATGGAAGAAATGTTACTGGTATAAAAGATTTTGGATATTGTGTTGTTAAAAATTCTGGGAGACTGATCAGCACATTTATTGTAATTCTATTGGCATCCAATGATGTCATCTTTTTGGGACTCATGATGTTGGCCAGTGCCTACATGGTGTTTATCCTGCTGAAACATAAGCAGAGGGTGCAACACATCCACACATCCCAGTCTCCTAGGTCATCCCCTGAGACCAGAGCCACCCAAAGCATCCTCACCCTAGTGAGCAGCTTTGGGCTCTTCTATGCAACCTCTATTGTCTTTACATCTTATCTGTCTGTCCTTGAAGGAACCACTAAGTGGCTGTCTAACACTGGTGTGGCCATGTCTGCATGCTTTCCAGCATTCTGCCCCTTTCTGCTCATCATACACTATGCTTCCTTCTTCAGGCTCTTTTGTACTTGTTCTTACCAGACAGCACACTGTGCTTGTGTAGTCAGAGAACTCTAAAGGCTGTGCTGTCTGCATCCCTCTATCCACATCTTCTACCCAGTTTTGTCCTGTGAACACACTGTCACTATCACCCTTTGCAGCAAACATGGATTGTCTACAAAGTTTCTTCCCAATGCAGTTTGTAACCCATTCTGGGATACAGGCAATACATGATGTATGATATGAGTGCTGAAACTATCACCACTCACTGGTTAAATGGAGAACATCACAGTAGCCGAGAGAATTAAGGTGTAGGAGTATGCAGAGTTTAGTCCTCCTGTGAGCATCTGTGAGGATGGGATTTTTTGATCAACATTGTCACCTTCAGTCCAAAAGTTAACCGTTGTTGGTCTGCACCTAGTTTGACATCCTAAATTGCAGAATCAAGTGTTGCTGGCTGTCAGGAAATAAGAACAAGTGAATAGGATGAAAAAGGTCAGAACAGCTCAGTGATGGTCATGAAAAATGCAAGTGTTGGGTATTGGATGGAATGTAGACACTGTGTTTCTTAAATCAAAAGTATAATTCACAACCCTGGAAAAATGTTTAGAAATACATTTTTAAAATTCATCTGCAGATAAACTTTCAAATGAAAAGGTTTAGAGTTGAACTGTAGAAACTGCATACAAAATAAGTACTGAGAATGCTTACATATGTAAGCATCAGGTTGTTAGTTTAAATTAAGATGAATGACAGATGGGAGAATACAAGTAGGTAGCCAGATTTTGTTGTCCCTGTTCTTGGGAGGAAGAAGTGGGAAGACTGTGTATTTGAGTTCAGCCTAGGTGACATAAAGAAACTGTCAAAAAAAAAAAAACAAGAAAAAACAAAGTTGGAATGTTCTGGCATCTGATCAAAGGTAAATCCAGGATATATTATTTAAAAGAACATTTAAGTCAACCATGGAGGTAAATAGTCTCTCTGGGAGACTAACTTCACTTGTTCTATTTTAAAATTTTTGTTAGTGTTGTCTATTAATTTCCAAAGCTAACTGAAATAAAACAATGACATGCTCAGAAGAGAAGGGAATTTTGGCACCACATGACATGAGGACACAGAATGTACCACTGGTGCTTCCAAGGCTTGTATGCTACTAGCACATTCCACAGAAGTTGTACTTCCATCCTTAGTCTACTGTTCAGCTCCTTAATTGGCCTCTTCTCTCACCCACGTTGATATAAAGCAGTACATAATATTCACGGTAAAAGTTTAACTCATCTACCCACAATCCATTTTTACATAAATTTATATTTGATTTCATGGATGTCTGTTTTGTATGGAGAATGATCCACAATCGCCATGCTTTCAGTTTTAAAAAGTGGGTTTATTAAAGACACAGTCAACAGCTATGAAAGAACAAAGCAGCAAATAGCTGGAAGACAGTACATTTCCAGATCAGACAGATGCTCAGAGCATCCAACATACACTGATCTGAACAGCCCATGGAACCTAGGAATCAGTAGGAGGAGACACATGGTAGGGGAAGAAAACATGTAGGAGTAGAAAGAGGAAAATTGCCCTCAGGATGTAATATAGGAGAGAAGAATATTTAAAAAGTTGTTTTTGGTAAATAAACCAGAACTTCACACTGGAATTAGAGAAAAGCATTTTCAATGAATGGTCCTGGTCGAACTGGATGTGTGCATCTAGAAGAACACAAGCAGATTCATATTCATTACCCTGTTTAAAACTCAAGCCTAGTGGATCAAAGAACTCAACATAAAACCAGACACTGAATCTGATAGAAGATAAAGAATGGAATAGCAGCAGAGATCGCTATGGCTCAGAGGTTGAGAGCACTGTCTGCTCTTCCAGAGGTCCTGAGTTCAAGTCACAGCAACCACATGGTGGCTCACACCCATCTATAGTAGGATATGATGCCCTCTCCCGGCACATGCAGATAGAGCATTCATCTACATTAAATTAATAAATAAATCTTTAAAAAAAAGAATGGAATAGCCTTAAATGCATCAGCAGTGGAGATAATTTCCTAAACAGAACATAGATACCACAGGCACTCAGACTGACAATTAACAAACGGAACCTCATTAACTTGAAAAGTATCTCTAAGGCAAAGGACATGGTCAATAGAACAAAGCAGCAGCCTACAGAATGGAAAAATATTTTCATAAGTTCCACATCACATAGAGGGCTGATAACCAAAATATATAAAGAACTCAAGAGACTAGACATCAACAAACCTAATAATCCAATTAAAAATGCTTTATAGTCATAAACAGAGAATTCACAATAGAGGAATCACAGAAGTAAAAAAAAAACTAAAGAGAGGTTCAACATCCTTAGCCATCAGGAAAATGTGAAACAAAACTACTTTGAGATTCCATCTTATATCTGTTAAAATGGCTAAGATCAATAACAAATATCACAGCTCATACAGGCAAGGATGTGGAGCCAGGGGAACAATCCTCTATTGCTCCATCTGTAACTCCTCACAGATCCACTGCTATTCCTTATCCCCAACTGTGTGTCCTTAAAAAAAATCAGCTGTGCTTTGTGCAGCACATATACACCTGGGTTTAGGCCATCCAATAGAGTATGTTCAACTTCTCAGGGGCCACAACTTTGATGAAAATTGACTCTCCTCCAGAAGCTATCAAATAAGTAATCATTGGTCCTCAATCAGGCATGGAGATGAGAAAATGCATTTTACGAGCATAGCTTGAGTGACTGGAATGATAAATACTCAAGACAGTGTTGTTATACATAGATGTTTTTAGTGAAGCATGAAATAGTACACATATTTGGTTCAGAACTGCTGATAATTATAAATAGATTTGAAGTTAGGCAACTTTCATTAAATCTGTTTGGTTTTTACTGACAAAAGCCTAACTTTCCAGTAATATAATGAATTTGCTTATCAGTATGAAATATTAATATTTTAAAATGGGTATTTTATCCATATATACACTATAAAGATGTAATATAGTAATACAAATAAAATATGCACACACATACACATATATGTAAATTTAGTAAAAATATAAGCCTCAACTTCAAAGAAACCATATAACACTGCATGACTGAAGTTTCAATATGTTGGTACATTGATGAAAGAAGTTCACTTAAGCCCAAGAATTCAAGAATATTCTGAAAAACACAGAAGACACATTCTTCATACTAAAAATACAGTTCAATTTAACATAAAATTACTTTAATGGCTTGACTAAAATCTTATTTTTTTCAGTAAATATTATGTACTATTTTTGAATTTTGTCCCTGAATTTGGATTTGGATGAAATATTGGTAATTATGTACATGTTATATTGTATAATGTGACACAAATATGAAAGTGCTATGTAAAATATTTCTACAAATGAAATGCAAACAATGTTAATCCATACATCAAAACTTTAAAAGAAATGCAAAAATATCTGCTTCTTGCCCTCTACATTGTTTGGTCTTCATAAATGCCTCTGTAGTTTGTGAACTTCAATGGTTGAGTCTGAGATTTATATAAGGAAAATGAATACATTCACAAAACATTTAATCCAGGGGACCACACTGGAAGCATACCTATTCTTTATGCCTTAGAAAAGAGCCCCAAGAAGGTATTGTCAGGCCTTGAAGTGCTTTTCATCTGCAGCCTTCCTCTATCTATGTTGGACTCAAGCCTCAGAGTTGATTCTCTCCATTGTGGGGATTGAATCTGTTCAGGAGGAATCCCATGAAAGAAAGATGTTAATTCAGGGAACAGCAGTTATATGTTTTCCCTGAGAATGTCTGGTCCTCTGCAGACTGGAGATTTGAAAGAAAGTACTCACCTGTGTAGTATAATATATCTGTGATGCTTGCTTCTGGATGGAGATTAAATGAGTGAAGGTACAGGCAGTAGATTGGCAGCAACACTTAAGATTTATGTTTCATATGCTCCAAGAACTTCTTCCCAAGGGCTTATGGTGTTGTGTTAGAGAAGACCTCAATGATATAACATTTGATGAGAGAGTTGGCATCACCATTGGAAAACACTGTTCACATCAAGGAATAGAAAGACTTAACTGAACAGTTGGCATCCTATAGGTAGTGGCTGGTAGTATGATATTCTCTTCTAGGGTGTCCAGGGAGGAGGAAGGAACAGGAGTTGGATTCTGGGAACCAAAGACTGATAACAAAGAGTATAACCAAGTGGACTCTTAGATCCTGCCATTTGTGTCCCTCAATTTTAACTGACAACTCTTTATATCTATTTTACAAGATTCATCTGTAAGTGGTTGAGATTTGGTGAGTAAACTGCTTGTTGTGTAAGCAACATAAATGTAGCTGAGATCCCCAACAACCATGTAAATAGCCACATATCAAAGGCAAACACTTGCTTTAGCACCATGTAACTACAGACTCCGAGTACAAAAATCATGGCTTCTTCTGCCATTTTGAAATCTTTCATTTTGTTGGTCACACATTCCTAAAACCTGAGTTTTTACATTTGTTTCAAAATGATTCCAAACTTTATAGCTTTTCTAATACTATGAAATGATTATAAACAAGCAACAGCAGTGAATGTTTTGTTTGTTTGTTCCTTTTTCTTTCATGTGGGTTCTTAGAATGGTAAAAATTGGACCTAAGGGTTCATATGCAGTAAGAATCCTAATGCTATAGAACAGCCTGGGTCACTGACTGGTGCTGCCACAGGGATGTTATCAGCATCCAATTATCCAATACCATGTAGAGATAAGTTCTTGTTTCTGCCATGCTTCATACCCACCTCTGTGTAAGTGGAGATCTCATTGCTTTCAGGTCTTTCATAGGAAAATATGGCCCCAATCTGGTGCTGCAAAGTCTATTATTGAATAAATTCAACCAGAAGAAACTAGGTAACACTCTGAGAAGGATTCCTGAAGTTTTGCACAGATGACATGAGGATATGGAGAAAATCCTCTGTGATAAATTGAATGAGAACAGTTCACATATGTCAATACTTGGTCCACAGCTGGTAGACGTGTTTGAGAAAGATTCAGAGGTGTGGCTTTGTGGGAAATGTGTCACTGGGGACAGGCTTGGCTTTGAGATTTCAAAATACTTGTGCCATTCAAGTTATGCTCTCTGCCTCCGGCTTGCAATTCAATTTGTGAACTACCAGCTGCTTCTTCAGCCAACTGCTGTTTGTGGCCTACAATCCTCCATCATAGACCCTAACCTTCTGGAACCTGAAGCCCAAATGAACTCTTTCTTCTGTAAGTTGCCTTGGGCAATAAAAATGTAGCTAAGACATTTTTTTTCTGGGACTTTATTAGCTGGATCATGCAGCAGCCTGGTTTAGAATATTATAGGAAAATGAAGTACCTGATGCTCCCCAGTGTGGCCATCAAATCTTCCCTAATATAGAATATAGAAGAGGTCTGGAAATTACATTTTCTGTTTATGTAGTAGGAGTATAACCTGATCCACCTTCAGTGACATCAATTACTTTCCAAATGCAGTGGGCAATGATCTTCAAGTTTGTCAGAAAGGTTGGTTTTAAACTTTGCATTGCCCAGCATATAAAAGAAGCTACTGAAATTATTTCAGCAGTTACATATTAGGGGTCCAAATTGATCAATCCTTCCACAGTCACTCCAAGTGCATCCATTACAGACAAAGAATATGGCTTGTAATCTAACATTGTGTATCTAACAAGGAAGTCAGATACACCCACGGAAACATAGGCAATAGATAACCCCCCAGCAGTAAACCCCAAAGAAGAGAAGTATACACACACTACCACCAAAAGATAACAGAAACTAACAATCACTGGTCACTAATATCCCTTAATATCAATGGACTTAATTCACCTATAAAAAGACACAGGCTAACAGAATGGATATGAAAGCAGGACCTAGCTTTCTGCTGCATACAAGAAATACATCTCAATTTCAAATATAGGCACTACCTCAGAATAAAAGGCTGGGGAAAAGTCTTTCCAATAAAATGGTCTTAAGAAGCAAGCTGGTACCATCCTAATATCCAACAAAGTAGACTTCAAACTAAGATAATTCAAAAGAGATCAAGAAGGACATTACATACTCATCACAGGAAAGATCCATCAAGATGAAGTCTCAATTCTGAACGTTTATGCCCCAAACAAAAGGACACCCACATATGCAAAAGAAATGTTACTAAAGCTTAAATCACACATAAATCCCAAAACATTAATAGTGGGAGACTTCAACACCCCACTCTCACCAATGGACAGATCTGCCTAATCGAAGCTTAACAGAGAAATAAGGGACTTAACTGAGGTTATGACTCAAATGGGCATAATTGATATCTACAGAAC
>CABHPQ010132510.1:0-11262 GCA_902168405.1 Peromyscus aztecus | reverse complement strand
AAAAAAAAAAAAAAAAAAAAAAAGAATAAACTTTCTTCTCAGCACCCCATGGAGCCTTCTCCAAAATCAACCACATACTCGGCCACATGGCAAATATTAACAGATACAAAAATTTGATATAACAACCTCTGTTTTATCAGACCACCATGGTATATAGTTCAATTTCAACAACAACAAATATTACAGAAAGTCTACAATCTCATAAAAACTTAATAATGCTCAACTGAATCACCAGTGGGTCAAGGAGAAATAAAGAAAGAAATTAAATACTTCCTAGAGATCAATGAAAATGAATATACCACATACCCAAATTTATGGGATGCTATGAAAGCAGTGCTAAGAGGAAAATTCATAGCACTAAATGCCCACAAAAAGAACTTGGAGAAATCTCACACTAGTGACTTAACAGCATACCAGAGAGCCCTAGAATAAGAAGGAGCAAAGTCACCCAGGAGGAATAGATGACAAGAAATCAAATTGAGAGCTGAAACCAATAAAATAGAAACAAAGAACAATTCAAAGAATCAATGAAACAAAGAGTTGATTCTTTGAGAAAATCAACAAGATAGACAAGTCCTTATCCAAACTAACTGAGAGAGAGAGAGAGAGCATCCAAATTATCAAAATCAGAAATGAAAAGGGAGACATAACAACTAACAATGAGGAAATCCAGAGAACCCTCAGGTCATACTTCAAAACCTCTATTCCACAAAACTGGAAAAATCTAAAAGAAATGGATAAATTTCTGGATAGGTACCACACACCTATGTTAAATCAAGACCAGATAAACTATTTAAATAGACCAATAACCCCTAAGGAAATAGACACAAGCATTAAAAGAGTCTCAAACAAAAAAAAAGCCCAGAACCAGAAGTTTTCAGCACAGAATTCTACCAGATCTTCAAAGAAGAGTTAATACCAATACTCTTTAAGTTGTTCCACACAATAGAAACAGAAAGAACATTACCAAACTCTTTCTATGAGGCTACAATTACCCAGATTCCCAAGCAAAACCAAGATGCAACAATGAAAGAGAACTACAGATCAATCTCCCTCATTAACATTGATGCAAAAATACTCAATAAAATACTGGCAAACAGATTCCAAGAACACATCAAAACAATTATCCACCAGGATCAAGTAGGTTTCATCCCAGGGATGCAAGGGTAGTTCAACATATGAAAGTCTGTCAATATAATACAAGATATAAACAAACTGAAAGAAAACAAACACATGATTATATCACTAGATGCTGAAAAGGCATTTGAGAAAATTCAACACCCCTTCATGATAAAGGTCTTGGAGAGATTGGGAATATAGGAAACATACCAAAACAAAATAAAGGCAATTTACAGTAAGCAAGCAGCCAACATCAAAGTAAATGGAGAGAAAATCAAAGCGATTCCAAAATAATCAGGAACAAGACAAGGCTGTCTGTTCTCTCCATACTTACTCAATATAGTACTTGAAGTTCTAGCCAGAACAATAAGACAACATAAGGAGATCAAGGGGATACAAATTGGAAAGGAAGAACTCAAGCTTTCACTGTTTGCAGATGACATGATAGTATACATAAGTGACCCCAAAAATTCGACCAAGGCATTCCTACAGCTTATAAACACCTTCAGCAATGTAGCAGGATATGCAATTAACTAAAAAAATTAGTAGCCCTCCTATATACAAATGACAAATGGTCTGAGAAAGAAATCAGAGATACATCACCTTTTACAATAGTTGCAAATGATATAAAATACCTTCGGGTAACTCCAATTAAACAAGCGAAGGACATATATGACAAGAACTTCAAGTCCCTGAAGACAGAAATTGAAAAAATATGTCAGAAAATGGAAAGATCTCCCATGCTCATGGATAGGCAGGACTAACATAGTAAAAATGGCAAACTTACCAAAAGCAATCTACAGATTCAATGTAATCCCCATCAAAATACCAACACAATTCTTCACAGACCTGGGAGAACAATACTCAACTTCATATGGAAAAACAAAAAACCCAGGATAGCCAAAAGAATCCTGTACAATAAAGCAACATCTGGAGGCATCATAATCCCTGACTTTAAGCTCTCCTATAGAGCTACAGTAATAAAAACAGCTTGATACTGGCATAAAAATCGACATGTGGACCAATGGAAACAAACTGAAGACCCTAATATTAATCCACACACTTATGCATATATGATTTTTGACAAAGAAGCTAAAACTGTACCATGGGGAAAAGGAAACATCTTCAACAAATGGTGCTGGCATAACTGAATGTCAACTTGTAGAAGACTGCAAATAGATCCATATCTGTCACCGTACACAAAACTTAAGTCCAAGTGGATCAAAGAATTCAACATAGATCCAGTTACACTGAATCTGACAGCAGAGCAAGTAGGAAGTAGTCTGGAACAAACTGGCACAGGAGACCACTTCTTAAATATAACACCAGTAGCACAGACACTGAGAGAAACAATAAATGGGACCTCTTGAAACTGAGAAGCTTTTTTAAGGCAAAGGACAGTCAATAAGACAAAAAGACAGCCTACACAATGAGAAAAGATCTTCACCAACCCCACATCTGACAGAGGGCTGATATCTAGAATATATAAAGAACTCAATAAACTAAACATCAAAATGCCCAACAGTCCAATTAAAAAATGAGCTATAGAGCTAAACAGAGAATTCTCAAGTGAAGAAGCTCAAATGGCCTAAAGACATTTAAGGAATTGCTCAACATCCTTAATCATCAGGGAAATGCAAATCAAAATGATTCTGAGATACCATCTTACACCCATCAGAATGGCTAAGTTCAAAAACACTGAAAACAGCTTATGTTGGAGAGGATGTGGAGCAAGTGGAACTCTCTCCACTGTTGGTGGGAATGCAAGCTTTACAAGCACTTTGGAAATCAATATGGCACTTTCTTAGAAAATTAGGAATCAATCTCCCTCAAGATCCATCTATACCACTCTTGGGCATATACCCAAGGAATGCTCAATTATACCACAAGGGCACATGCTCAGCTATGTTCATAGCAGCATTGTTTGTAATAGCCAGAACCTGAATACAACCTAGATGTCTTCAACTGAAGAATGGATAAACAAAATGTGGTACATATACACAATGGAGTACTACTCAGCTGAGAAAAACAATGCCATCATGAGGTTTGCAGGCAAATGGATGGAACTAGAAAAAAAATCATCCTGAGTGAGGTAACCCAGACTCAGAAAGACCAACATGGTATGTACTTACTCATAAGTGGATACTAGATGTAAAGCAAAGGATAACCAGACTGTAACTCACAACTCCAGAGAGGTTACCTGGTAAGGAGGACCTTAAGAAAGACACACAGACCCCCCAACAACAGAGACATAGATGATGAGTTCTATATGAGCAAACTGCGGGTGGTGGGTAATGGAGGGCAAATGTCAGGGGAAAGAGAGCTTATCAGATAGGGAGGTACCAGTTGGATCAGGAACAGAGTGGGAGAATGGAGAGGGAGATACCATGATTAATGAAGACCCCAGAGGAATAGGAAGAAGCAGAATGCTAGAGAGGTCCCCAGAATTCCACATAGATAACTCCACTGTGGACTATTGGCAATGGTCCAGAGAGTGCCTGAGATGACCTGCTCTGGTGATTGGATGGCCGAATACCTTGTCATGATAGAACTCTCATCCAGTGTCTGATGGAATCTGTTGCAGAGATCCACATCTGAGCCCCAGGTGCAGCACTGGGAGTCCAATCAGCGAGAGAGAGGAGGGATTGTATGAGGGAGAGATGTTGAGACCAAGGTTGGAGGAAGCACAGGGACAAATAGCCAAACTAGTGGAAGCACATGAAGTGTGAACCAATGGTAAAGGAACCTCCATAGAACTGGGCCAGGCCCTCTGGATAAGTGAGACAGTTGATTAGCTTGAACTGTTTGGGAGGCTCCCAGAGAGTGGAGTCAGGACCTGTCCTTGGAGCATGGGCTGACTTTTTAGAGCCTGGGGCCTATGCTAAGACACTTTGCTCAGCCTTGGTGTAGGGAGGTGGGGACTGGCTTGGCTGAGTCTGCCAGGCTAGGCTGACTCCCCAAGGAAGACCTTGCCTTAGAGGAGGTGGGAGAGAATCTGGATTGTGTTGTCTTTGGGATTCTTAACTGCAGAGAGATATTTGATTGTAAAGGAAGCTGAGTTAAACCAATATGTATATTTTAAAGATACCTTGATTTCAAAATTTGGATGTAAAGATATGTTGCTTTGGAAAGGAAGCTCTGATTTTGTTTCCACAGAAAGCCAGAGGCTATGGATTTGTTCCAGATTAAGATACATCAGGTTTGACCAGCCAAGACCACCTGAAAAGTCTCCGATGACACCAAGGCTCAGATGATCCAACATCCAGAACCGTGTCAAGGCAACTGGCTCATATGATACACCCTCACGGACTATTCCATAATCCTAAAATTTTCTTTGTGTCCCCATAAGATACAGCGCCCCCCTTCAGCAGGAAGTAGTAAGAGAAGCTATGCCCAAATTCCCAAATTATATTTAATTTACTTTAAGGTTAAAACCTTCCTTTTTGAAAAAAAAAGGGGGAGGAGTGATGTGGGATGTTCTGTATGGCAAATGTGTTGCTAATAAAACACTGATTGGCCAGTGGCTAGGCAGGATGTATAGGCGGGGCTAACAGAGAGAATAAAAAGAACAGGAAGGCAGAAGGAGTCACTGCCTGCCAGCCACTGCCAGGACAAGCAGCATGTAAAGATGCCGGTAAGCCACGAGCCATGTGGCAAGGTATAGATTTATAGAAATGGATTAATATAAGATAAAAGAACAGTTAGCAAGAAGCCTGCCACAGTCATACAGTTTGTAAGCAATATAAGTCTCTGTGTTTACTTGGTTGGGGTTGAGCGGCTGTGGGACTGGCAGGTGAAAGAGATTTATCCTGACCGTGGGCCAGGCAGGAAAACTCTAGCTACAGGTGGATTGGTGGGGAGGGCTGGGGATGGGAAGAGGGAGGTTGGGGGAATAAGTGGCTGATATGTGAAAGTAAGTTAATTATAAAATAAAATACTATAAAAATTTTTCCTTTTATTTTAATTAATACTTTGTGTGTGCTTCTGTGTGTGTGTCTGTATGTGTACACAGGAGGTCAGATGGCTATCAGATCACCTGGAAATATAGGCAGTTGTGCCTAGAGTAGGTGCTGGGAATTTAAACTTGTTCCTCTCCAAAAGTAGTGTCTGCTCTTAACCAGTAAGCTATGTCTCCAGGTCCTCCAACCAATGGTACTTATTGAATATCCTGACCTCGATTTGGGGGAATGTAAGGATGTGGGGTGGCTTGGGAAAGAGGGCTGGGGGTGGGAAGAGGGAGGAGGGGGATCTGTGGATAGAATGTGGAGTGAGTAGAAAATTTCTTAATAATGAAAAATGAAAAAAAAAAAAAAGTCCTGAAGTGCTACTTGAAATGATCACTAATGATGTCAATCAGGAGTTGCCCAGGTGGTTTCCTAAGACATAATCTCAAACAGCAATAATCTGAAGGAATTCATGGATAGTCTTATGAGCTATAAAAAGTTGAGCACAGGGCTCTGCCTAAGTTTTAATTACCTTGGTATTTTGGCTTCCTACTAATTTTGAGAGTGTTGAGAACATGGTGTCTCTCAAGCTTCCTAGTGTATCACATTATATCTGTGATTCCCCCTGGATTTTGGTAGCTAGTGAAGACTTGTGTAGTCAGGGTGAATTCCAAGGTGTCTGTGTGCTATGGCGACAGTAGGATATGATTTCAGAATGATGCCATTATGACATCATGGGAACCCATACTGGGAGAAGGGAGCATTGTGAAATTGAATATGGAGGTCCTTGAAGCTGTGGGTTGTGAAGTTGCTTTTTGTTTGAAACAGAGACTGATAAATCCATGGTTACTTAAGATGTGATTGTTGAAAAGCATCTTGGCTAGAATCATGTTGAAGAAGGATATTAAGGTAAGTGGATGATAAGATACAGGTTGTACACAAGTTTCACTGGATTTGGTGCCTAATGCCTCACATGATTGTGAGTATAAGCATTAAACCCTGGATAGAAATGTATTCTCACAGTCAGTAGCCAAGGAATACCACAAAGTCACACCACACAACAAACCTCACAGAAGAGATATATTGGGAGGGAAAAAGTCAAGAGGGTAGCCTCTGCTCAACAAGAAATAGCAGATAACTAACTGATCAGAAGGCAGGGCTTAAGTAGAGTTTCTTGGGGAGAGGTTGGAACTTTTCACATGAAGTTTTCTAAGTTGGAGATTGGTGGAAATTCATGTCCAGAGATTGGGCTTTTTACTCTCTGGAGTAGGGACAGTAGTTAGGGCAGTTATAATGTTCAGTGGGTACAACCTGGCAGTTGGAGGTCCTCAGGGGAGGGATCTGGCCACTCATGTGGCTTGAGCGGCTTAATTCCCCCTTTTTATTTATTATTGATATAAAATCGGTCACAAGAAAGGGGTCAATGTTATCATCACACCAGGTCATGCTTAAACAGGGCATTGATGCCTTTGGGTGAACTTGATCTCCATCAGGATAGACCCATGGAGTCACCGGCCTCTGGTTCTGTAGCTAGGTGCTGCTAATCCTGTAATGCCAACTTATTGAACATCTGGCTAGAAAACTTGTGAATCTGTTGTTGAAGAAATCTAGACAAGACGTTTGTAAGACAGTGTGCAACTAGTAGGATTAAGCAAAGGAGGAAAAAGGGGGTTAAAAGGGTAGTATCCAGTTTCATATTGGGTTTTCAATAAGCCACTGGCCATAGGCATTGAGCTGTTTCTTACGCTTTTGGAGATCCATCTGGAATTGTCAGATATTGTTTTTCTACTATACTTAACTGTTTGGCATAGAAGCAACATTCCTCCCGAAGGAAAAGAAAAAGCATACCTTTCTGCTGGCAGTGTATTTAATATTCACCAGTTTCATAGCTCTTATGGAGGTCATTGAGTCTATTTGACCCTATAGGTTCAGGATGGTCTGAGCCACCGATTTGAGATCATAGATGAACTAAGAGGAAAATGAATGATACATAGCTAATGAAGTAGTCAGTCCCATTCCTCCAGTGGCAATGTCAGGGATTTTACCCAGCTCTGCTAGACAGGGCAAGACCTGAACTTCTCCTCTGTCATGCCATGCTGCTATAAACCCAGTGATGGGAACTGGAAAGGGCTCTTTAGCAAGTACCACCCCCTGGTTTTGGAAAAATAAACACCAGGAAAAAGCTCTCAAACCCCCCAACAGGTAGACAGAAAAAAAAATTGAAGGCTGCAGAGAATCAAAGCATTGTTAATGTCTGGACTTAGGGGCTGGGTGGTAGTACTAAGGGTTAAGTTATTATCGCAGTCTCTGAAATCCAGCATGCCAACAAAGACAATTCCTGAGGAGTTAAAACAGTCTGTGATACCAAAGAGAGAGATGTGGGAAAGATAAAGGATGGTAGTGATATTTGGCTTAAAGCAATTAATGAAAGGTGAGATAAGAGAATCCAATAAGACAATGGGTGAGGCCACAAATGGTGCTAGTGAGTTTAACCCAGAAGGGCCACAAAACTAATATTCTTCAAAGCAGTCAGACAGAGTATTATTTAGTAACTGATATGCAGAAGTTAAGGTCTGAAATAAGAGATGCTATGACAGGGAGGTGACATCAACATCATGTAAAAGAGGGGGTATTAAAGATGTAAGGACCATTGAGGAGCTTCTACCATGACTATACTAGATTTTGAGAGAGTCAGATGTGTATCCTTTGTACTCTGATTGTACCTGATGGGCAGCTGTGATAAATGCTATAGTAAAGTTTACCAGTGACGTTTATTTCTCCTCTGGGGTACCATTGAATATTAATTAGAATATACAAGATTGGTCATTTTGCATAAAAGGTAGAAAACCTTTCTGAATACACATTATTCCTCTTACAGCACCAATAAGGGAAGCCACCATAAGTCTCTTGCCGAAGTCTGCAGTAAACTCTAGCTTGATTATAGAGAAAGCAAACAGTAAGATAGGTGTGTTATCAGCCCATTTAGGTGTTATACAGATAAGTATCTCCTTTTGGTAACCTGTAGGTGAGCAGTCTTCATACCCCACCACACTAATGGTCTAGTAGAATAATTAAATAAAGGTTTCCTCACCATTTAAAAACTTAATATAGCAATAGCATAGAGGGGAAAAGAAATCTGATGCATTTTTTCATTGCCTTACATCACTTTTTTATACCTTCAGAAATTTCATTTGCATGCCTTAAAGCATGTTATTATATCTTCAGAACTTTCTTAAGCTTTTGTATCAGACTTTCACACACTTTCTTAGACCTCAGAAGCTACTGTAGCTTTACCAATAGCCTCTCTTAGTATCTCTTTAGGAACTCCAGTCCTGCCACACAATGCCAGGTCTCAGTTTCTCTTCATGAACCCTTCATGTCATTTTAAAACTAATACCACCTAGGTGACTCTTATATTACGAAGTTTGGCTAACAGTATGAGGTATATTCTTGTATGAATATATGGAGGTGCAGCTTTAATACCTTATTAAAAAGGAATTTATTTTTTTTGTTTTCTTAATAAACCCCATTTTTAAGATTTTTGTTTTCAGGAGAGGAATTATACAAAAATAGAGAAAACAGACATCAGGATAAGCCCCAGTGAAGAGATGGATAAGGGAGTTAGAGGGAACTGAATTGACCTTTGACAGCCTGATATAGAGCAACTTCGCTGCTCTGTTAGGATAGGCTATTGGTTAGAGGTAGGGGGTCTCCATATATAAGAGCTATGCTGGATAGGTGTAGTTAGGAAGAAATAGAGGAGGAGATAGTAAGTTTAGCTACAAAAGATTTTCAGATCATTTGTTTGTCCATTGGCAGAAGTTGCCTTCATTGAAAATTGAGCTTACCAATTAAGGCCATTGAAATGCACTGAGGCCCAGCTGTTTGCAGTAACAGAATGAGGGTTTAATAAATTCCAAGTCTGTGGAGAAAGTGAGAAAGGGTCACAAACAAACTCTGCTGGAGGGAGTTTCTATCAGCTCCAAATGGCAGCCGAGCAGCAAGAGAGAAGCCAGGACAGCACAGAGAAGCTGTGAGACTTCTAGGATGCAACTAAGAGACAGGAGGAACAAGTCCCAGAGTCCCAAAAGTGCTTAAGGAAGCTCCCTTAGTAGGCAAGGAAAATCACAACATATAGGAGGAGGATGGCACTAGGAGAGAGAGAACAGGGAGGTTCAAGGGAGAACGGGCAAGGAAAGATTTCATAACCAGCAGCATCTAGGCAACTCCTAGGGATAGATGAGGAAGTAAGTTACTAAAGAAGCTGAGAGGAACTGGGAGGGAACAGGGTGCTAAGTGTTGTGGTAACAAGAATTTGAATGCAGGGCATCCCCAAGTGGACTGAGAAATATGTCAGAGAGAAATGTCACAAATCACAATGGAGAGGTGTCCCTTTCTATGTGATGAGGGCCTGGTAGGGTGAGAGGAAGCTTCTTGGCAAACCAATTTGACTTTTGTAGTAAAAGTAAATAAAGCAGGATGCTTCATAGTGACATTTACCCAGTAGAAGTGGAGAGACAAGTGTTTAGATCAGGTAGAGATGGATGGTTAGTTAGAGAGAAGAAGCAGTTGAAAAGGCCAGCACTAGAATCAAATTTGGTGGATGGTAGAAGCCAGCAGAAGCAAGTGAATCCATACATACCTTAGGAGAGTCAGATCAGCAACTTGAGTCAGGTTGAAATGATGATATGTGGACTTGGCTGAAAGGTAAGCATCCCCTACCAATCCTACCCAAAGAGAGAGAGAGAGAGAGACCTTAGGAAGGATATACTGTTTGGAGACTCTTGTATGTTAGAAGGTGAGAAAGATGCTGAAAAGAAAATACAGTAGTGGGTGACCCAAAGGTTAATCTTTTTTATTTTAGTCTAAGAAGTTCAGCTGTGAACAAAGCACACAGGCAAGGTGACCATCTTTGGACAGTATATTCTAATTTTTTGATGAGTTGTAAAAGTTTTGTAAGTATGCAACAAGTGCAGAGGAAGGTCCCAGTTGGTGACCCATGACCCTGAGGACATATCCCTACATTTCTGTAACCTGGAGAAATTCACTGGTGACTTATGTCCAGAAGGAATTGGGCCAGGGGCTGGAGGAGGAACTGTTAAAACTATCCAATATTTTAGTAATGGGGTTTGTGTGGGAGTCCAAGAGCCATCTCATGTGGGGGGTGGTCAAGAGAGAAGGAAAGAATCCAAGAGCATAAGAAGCTGGCCATCCTTAGAAAGGACAGAATTTCATCCTTTTTGGTGGGGACTGTGAGAAGCCAAATTAAGTGTTTCCTATCTAAGGAAATGGCTTTAGGAGGGGATACGTGGACCTTAGAATGTGAGACCTTATATTCCAGGATAGACAGAAAGTTTAATTAGGTAGAGGTGTCAGCCTTGCCAATTTGCAGTGATAGACTACAAAGGAGAGGACTGGCTATGTACTGTACTAAGCTTGTGTTTAGGAGAGATAGACTATGTCAGAGGCTAATAGATGTGAGCAATCCCATCATTCCTGGGGTAAAATAGTCCAGGAGCATTGGGTATAAAGCTGAGTATCTGGATCAGTCCAAATAAAGGCAAAGTTAATTTGTGACTGGGTATTTAGAGGTATGGAAAAGAAGGCATCCTTGAGGTATAGGACAGAGAAATGGAGGGTCTCTGAGGGGATGGTGGGGAGAAGAGTATAGGGATTGAGCACCATGGGTCCAAGGGAACCACTGATGAGTTGGTAAATCAGAGATCCTGAACATAATGATAGATTCCATTGATATTTTATACTTGGAGTATGGAGGATTAATGAAGGAAGAAGTGGGGTACAACAGATTCTTTCTTAAGGGGCAAGAGAAAAGAGACTTCATTCCCCTGAGGCTATGAAGAAAGATGGGTATTGATCCTTGGAGATATATTTGGTGAGGTTTGGTGAAGATGGTAAAGCTGTCACCCTACTCTGACAATAGTGTAACAAGATGTGAGTCCCTAAAACTTCCTCAGGATTAAGTAGGTAGCCCTAGTGATCAAAAGAAGAGAGCTAGATTGCCCTGATACAGGATGCCCACTGAGGCACCCAGTCAGAGTTTGCATTGTCAGGCCAAGAGAACCTGAGCTCCCCAGTTGTCCATAGCCAGATCTAGGAGGTCAGCTGACAGGCCATCTGGGCTTGATGTCCCCATGCCACAAGGGACAAGATGACAGCAAACAACACAATTCCCTTCTTG
>CABHPQ010132509.1:0-24461 GCA_902168405.1 Peromyscus aztecus | reverse complement strand
TTTTTCCCAGCATTCTTAGTTTGGTTACCCCGCCTATACTTCCTGCCTGGCTACTGGCCAATTTATTAAACCAATTCAAGTGACAAATCTTTACAGTGTACAAGAGGATTATTCCATAGCAGAAGACTGCATTTTAGCATGTGTCTATGAGCAAGGATGAGTGTGCGCTTATTGGTTTAAAGAACATTTTAAACTTTTTCCTTTCTTTGGGACAGGGTCTCACTGAGTATCTCAGGTTCTCCAGGACACCTGGTACTTAGCTTGGAACTTGTACCTCTGATTGTCCTGCCCACTGCTGGCTATACTACCATGCTGACTTGTAATTTATTTTTCTAATTTTTTATTATGACCTTTTGTTCATTTCTCTATCTTTTTTCCTCGCTGTTTTTGGAGCCCCATGAACATTAGAATTTCACATTTTTTCTATTGAGGATAAATAACAACATATGGCCTTGATTTGTCATTTGTCTTATATTTTGCTGAATGTATCAATACTTAGTTTTGTTGTTTTGTTTTTGGTTTAAGAATTCTTACATGTTTGAGTTAATGAAGAAACTCATCCTCATTTTCTTCCTCCTTACGAGATAATTACTCACTTAATTATCAAATTTCCACATATTTTACAGAAATATTTCACATAAACGTTACCATCAGCTTTCTTCTAGTAAATTAGTTAACTTGAAAATAAATACTTATTTTCAAACCTACCAAAGCCAGGAAGCTATCTTTCTAACACTCCTCTAATATTACACTGGACATTTTAGATGCCAGACCCAGAGTGAAGTGCTTTATCTCACTGGTTTCATGAAACATACCAGAGGACTAGGGATGTCAAGGGAATTTACATGAAGCAATAAAGCAAGCAGGCATGGAAACTGGCCTGTCTCCATGGCAACTACCCAACCTACATACAGCTCTGCTTGGACGTGAACATACACCCACAGTGTCTTTGAGTTGGCTCTTCTTGACTGTGTAGGCTTTGTGACTGTTCCTAGACTACCACCAGTCATCTCTGTGTGAAATTTACCACATGCATTACTGAATGCCAATCAAGTTTACAAAGCTATGTAGCTCTGTGGCTTTGTCACATTTGCTGGTCACAGAGAATGACTCAGTCTATCACCGTGAAAACATTTGTGTTTCAGTCTTGTGAGAAGGATGATTGCAGACCTGCCTGTGCCTTTGCCTGCAGTTGTCTTGAAACTCTGACAGTAGTACCTGTTGTTAACTGTCTTTTACTATTTACAATGGCTGCCCTTAGGCTGCGCTAGTCAGAGATTGAACTCTGCTGCTACCAGCAGCAGCCCGAAGCCTGAGGTGATTCTGTTCCCTCAGGCACCGACTCTTTCAAAGCTACTAAGGGAAACTTTATCTAGATCTCTATCCCTGTAAAGAACTTACATTCAAAGGTTGAGGTGGAATTCTGCTCACTTAGAGAGGCTGAATAGCGAGTAGCTAACCTTCTTCCTTTGCTGGTGTCTTTCAAAAAACCCAGCATCCTTCTCTCAGCCACCACTTAAAAAACCCTTGCTACATGTGGTTCCTCCCTACCACTTCCTGTCAGCTACTTGCTGACTCACCCTCCTGTTCGAAGGTTAATTTTATTTAATCTTTGGATTGTTAACAAAAGCAGTAGAAAAAAATGCAACACACTTTAAAATAATGTTTCACAACAAGTAACAGGTGTAGGTGGATTTTTTTCAGGACTGTTGGCTCCCTAATAATGACATGGAGACTTATTAATTATGAAAGCTTGGCCAATAGCCTAGGCTTGTTTTTAACTACTTCTAATTTAAATTAACCAATTTCTATTAATTCGTTTTCTTTTACATGGTTTGGTTACCTTTAAAGCCCATGCTGCTTGCTCTGCATCTCCTCATGACTCTACCCTTCTTCCCAGTATTCTTTCTGTCTGGAAATCCTGCCTAGTTATTGGCTATTCAGCTTTTTATTAAAGCAATAGCAGTGACATATCTTCACACAGTGTAAAGAAATATTCCAAGACAATCAGGTCTCAACAAAGGCCTGGCTCTGACTTTGCTCTCAGCTTCCATCTGAATTATTTAAAGCTTCAGAAAACAGAAATTAAAAAACAAAAAGCAAAAACAGTCTCAAGACTGAGGTGTTGCAATTTTCAGAGAATAAGCCTCACATGCTTCTTTTCATATTAGAACAAGGATTTTTAAAAGATACTCTTTGTGCTTTAATAAAAATGTTTTGTGATTTTTTTAAACTGTGTTATACAAAAAGACAATAAGAAAGTTAAAAGGAATTCTTTTTTTTTTTCATCAGCAGGTATTCAGCAATGTGTCAAATCTTAATCTACCTAATTTGTCTTCTTTCAACTTGACTTTTAGATTTCCCCATTCCAGTTTTTCAAAAGGTGACAGACATTATGTGATTGTCACCAATTCCTCCCACTCTGCTCTCAGAGCTGCATTGTTCTGAGGAAGACATTGTCATCTGCTCTCCATGGGTTCAATTTAAGGAAGAGAGGCAGATGGTTGGTAGGGCTTTACAGGTGCCTCATCATGGGCTGGCATTTGGTTCTGGAGAATCTCAACACTTGTTTGAGAACTCTTTGTCCTCTTCACCTTCTTCTGTTCTTCATTCAGGACCTGGCTGTAGTTATCGTGAAGGGCACACCAAGAAAAGCAGGAAGATTTGTTCCAGTGCATTGAACTAAGTGAACACTTTCAAAACTGAGCTATGCCTGGGTATACCTTAGTTGTGAAACATTTGCCCATGTACAAGGTCTTGGATTTATTCATCTGCACTGCACACAAACAGATCAAAATCTGACAGCTAGCATCCAATTCTGCCCTCTGGTCAAGCCAATCATGTTAATTCTCTGTTGAGCTGTGATACACACTTGTGTTCCACTTTTGCCACCTTCCTGTTAAAGTTCAGGGTACAGTACTTTCCAGGGAATACTCCAGCATCCAAGTGACAGATGTGCAGTTGGCTCATTCATGCAGGCAGGAATGCATCATGCAATGTGGTGGAACTTTTTTCTGTAAAATACAGAACATCTTTATTTTCATAATTTACAAAATATAGGGCACATATTAAGGTTCTGGAAGGTCCCAAGCTTAAACACTATTGACTTCTGTCAAATATGCTGTTTCATACAGACATCTCTGTTAGCTCTTTGCCGTGTGCATCCTGTCTGTGTGACTGTCCTGACACTGCACATTATGCTCTTGCCTTCTTGCCATCCGCTTCCCCCCCCCTCCGCACATTCCCTTTAATCATTTGCATTTATTTTGATGTGGCTTTTCCCACGTTCCACTCATTCCACCAAGCCAGGGTGTCTTACATATCATCCACACTGGCTGCTTATACTGTCCTGACACAGCTATTAGTAGTGCCCCATTCACTATGAAATTTCTTTGTTTACATGATGTGGTTTGGTCACTATATATTGTTGTAAAGAAACTCCATTTTTTATATTGATATCGCTTATAAGAAATGTTCTCATTCAAATAGAGTTAATGTGAGTTAGAGCCAATTAAGACTTAGATAGTGGCCATTCGATTGTCAGTTGGTCCCACAGCAATGAACAAAGAACCTTTTTTTATGAAGCTGTCAACAGATATACAGCATAGTTTCTATACCTGAGGCTCAAGAAATATCATAAAATAGAGGGCAGAGAATTTCTGAGAAAGGACAGGAAGTCGCTGTGACACCCTGTTTCCTAGAAATGGCTGCCTAAAGTCCTAAACAATGTCAGTATAATAGACAATTACCAATGCTAATAAAGAAGTGGAAAATGTCATGAGGTCCCACACTTAGACAAAGAGTGACAGGCAGCTTCTGACACTAAATGGACTCAGCATACATTTATGTATTTATGCATATATATAAAACAACAATAGTCAAAGAAAAAGATGTCATCAATTTGAGAGAGTGAGAAGGGTATGGCAGAGGTTGGAGGGAGAGGACATGGGAGCAGTTGAAGGGAGGAAAGGAAATAGGGAAGTGATGTAATTATATTTTAATTAAACATTTTTTCCTTTTTTAATTTTTATTTTTTTTATTAAGAAAAAATTTCATTCATTTTACACACCAATCAAAGATCCCCCTCTTCCCTCCTCCTGCCTCCCCCAGGCTCCCTTTCCCAAGCTACCCCCCTTTCTCCCCTACAAGAAGGCAAGGCCTTCCTTGGGGAGGCACATCCAGTAGAGGCAAGTCCAAGCCCTTCCCCTGCCTCAAGTCTGCATGAGGTGTCCCATCATAGGTAGTGGGCTCCAAAAAGCCCGCTCATGTACCAGGGATGGATTCTGATCCTACTGCCAGGGGGCCCCCCAAGCAGATCAAGCTATAGAATTGTCTCGCCATAAAGAGGGCCTAGTCCGGTCCTGTGCAAGCTCCACAGCCACTGATCCAACTTCCCTGAGTTCCCACTAGTTTGGTTTGGTCATCTCTGCAGGTTTCCCCATCATGATCCTGATGCACTTGCTCATAGAATCCCTTTTCTCCTTCTTTGACTGGACTCCTGGAGCTCTGCCTGGTGTTTGGCTGTGGATCTCTGTGTCTGCTTCCATCATTCATCGGAGAAAAGCTCTGTGATGACAGTCAGGATATTCACCAATCTAATCACTGGGGTAAGCCAGTTCAGTTCAGGCACCCTCTCCACTATTCTAGTAGTCCAAGCTGGGGTCATTCTTGGGGATTCCTGGCAACTTCCCTATCACTGGGTTTCTATCTATCCCCATGATGTCTCCCTCTATCATAGTATCTCTTTCATTGCTTTCCCATTCCTTCCCTATTCCAGTTCAATCATCCCATTCCCTTATATTCTCATTCCCCATCCCCTACCCTCCATTGCCCAACCCTCATCTCCAGTTTACTCATGGAGATCTCATCTATCTCCCCTTCCCAGGGCAATTCATGAGTCCCTCTTTTGGTCTTCCTTGTTAGCTAGCTTCTCTGGAGCTGTGGGTTATAGTCTGGTTACCCTTTGCTTTACTTCTCGTATCCACTTATGAGTGGGTACATACCATGTTTGTCCTTCTTAGTCTGGGTTACCTCACTTAGGATGATATTTTCTAGTTTCATCCATTTGCCTGCAAATTTCATGATGTCATTGTTTTTCTCTGCTGAGTACACCATTGTGTGTATGTACCACATTTTCTTAATCCATTCTTCAGTTGGGCATGTAGGGTTGTTTCCAGGTTCTGGCTATTACAAATAATACTGCTAGGAACATAACTGAGCATGTGTCATTGTGGTATGATTGAGCATTCCTTGGGTATTGCTGGGTCTTGAGGAAGATTGATTCTCAATTTTCTGAGAAACTGCCACACTGATTGCCAAAGTGGCTGTACAAGTTTGCAATCCCACCAACAGTGGAGGAGTGCTCCCCTTATGTGTATTATATTTATATACATATGTAGACACCTACAAATCATATATAAAATTTGGAAGTATAAATTTCTATTTTGATTATTTTAATGTAAAATAATATTGCATATTCCATAGGATTTAATATCCTTCAAAACATTATTTTTAATAGATTTGTGATAGATTATACCATGATGACAATGAATTGTTAATTTATTTTTTTATTTATAGTGTTTCTAAATATTCATTATTACTAAATAGCACTTTAGTGAGTGATTGTTAGCCTGCAATTAATGTGTCTCTTTGATGGTATTAATGTGTGGCTTCTTCAGTACATCAGATCCAGTGATGCTTGGTGGTTTACAGAAGCTTTCTGTGAATTTTCTAAAAAGTTAGTGGGTACCCTTATTAATTCTAGTGTTTGTGGAAAACCATACCATGTACCTTAGTCACTGTTTTCAGTAATCTTTTCTCTGCGGTATGAATATACTGTAGAGACTTATCCTGTCTTGCAGTGGATCCAATTCCATAGAGCAACCTTTGGTGGCATCTGGATGGGGAGACATCATAGTATTAAGAAAACAATCCACCAGACCTCAACAAACGAGACATCATGCTTTGAAAGCTGTATGCTAAGCTGTATGCTAATTGATTAATAAGATGTCAAATTTACCAAAAGACCAAATCATTGCTATTTTATAGGTGAAATAGAATTCTACAATTCCCAGAACCGACAGTGTCAGTTAAACCGTTTTTTTAACCACTTGAGTTTTGTAATTAGCCTATAAAGTATGTCTTGGCATATTGAAGTGATATCAGTTTTAGCTCAGCTTTCACTGTGGGGACTGGAGTTTTGAGCAGTGACTTTTAAATGAAGAGAATTCTGTAGGAACACAATTTGATGCATATACCTTTATCCAGTACAGGTGTGGGGGTTGTCCAAGCACTGTTTGTGACCACTTGTCTCAGGGCCAACTGTGTAGCCTAAGCCTCAGAAGGGTGGTAAGGGGAGATATTGATGATGTCTGCGGTGAGGGAGATAGTCCTGCTCTAGTTAGGCCCCATCATAGGCTCCAGTACTCCCCAGGCTTATTCCAGCTCTGGATTTGTCTGCTTTCTTCCCCTGACACTATGCTTGTCTCCTCTACCACCTGGATCTCCTGTTTTCTTGGATCCCTTGTGTATATCCTGATGTCACACACATGACCTGGCTGGGCACCTCACCTCACTGGCATGCTCTTGCATGAGTTATCATCTGTTGGTTTGGTCCCGTTGCTTGGGAATGGTTCTAGCCAGTTTTTATTCCGACTCACCAAATTTCTGCGTAAGTTTGAATGATATCCCGCCTTTCCCTATCTGTGTTTATTTGTCATCAAAATGAGGCTAGCAATAGATGCTATTGCATCTATGGATGCATGTGATGAGATGGCACACATCTGGTACACTCACTGAATGTTTGCTCCCTGGATGGATGACATTACTGTAGTTAGATGGGAGCCCTACAAAGAGATTGTTCCTTAAGGTCTGCGAGTGCTACAGCTCTGGAGGGAAAGGTATCTTGACTTATTGGGAAGTCAGGCTATACTTGAGCTACAAAGGGACAGCGCTGGAGGCTGAAGCTGCAATAGAACAGCTCTGGAGGCTGGAGCTGCAATAGGACAGCTCTGGAGGGAAAGGTATCCTGACTTATCAGAAAGTCAGGCTATACCTGGAGCTGGGGTGCAGTGGGGGATGGTCTCCCTGAAGGGTGTAGCAATCCTGCTCCTCTCCTGGAGAAAGCCCTTACAGTTGGACTTTGCTCAGTTCCCCCTTAAGGGGGTTTTGCAGCAGAGCTCTGCTTCTCTTTGGCCCAAGATGTTGCATCCTCTGCTTCACTCTGCAAAATGGGAAACCCCTGCAGAAATGTAGCGATCTCCTCTGGCTCTGGTGAAAAGTTGTTACTTTTTTCTGCTCAGCCCCCCTAAGGCAACATCTCAGCAAATGTTCTTCTGTTCTTCACCAGCGAAAGAAGATCTTCACCCAAAATTCTTTTAAGGAAGAGATTTATTTGGGAAGGAGGAGTCCAGGAGAGTGGCTGCCTCTGCCTGGGAGGGAAAGGACAGCCAGCAACTGAACAGGCAGAAGGGTTTATATAGGACTTCTTAGGGGTGGAGTTTCTCTGGGGAGAAGATTGTTCTCCAGGGAGAAGTTTCTCCAGGGAGAAGATTGCTCAGGGATTGATTAGTTTTCTTGTTCAGGGATTGATTGATTTCATTGGTCAGGGGTAGAGTTGGCTTTGGTTTCAGGGCCAAACTGTGTTTCTTTCGTTGGCTCTTTTTAGCTTTTTGGCTCTAATTTTAGGGCCAGAGTGTATTGGCTCTGGTTCTAGGGTGAAAGTGTATTTCTTGGGCTCTGGCTTCAGGGTCAGGGTGCGTTTTCTTAGGTTCTGGGTTCAGGGCTAAAGTGTTTCTTTCACTGGCTCGGGTTTCAGGGCCAGTGTGTGTTTCTTTTACTAGCTCTGGTTACAGGGCCAGGGTGGGTTTCTTTGGCTGAACCTTTCCCCCTACAAGCTCCCTGTGTTATCTCTACAGGGTTTAGCACAGGGTTGGTGCTTTGCAGACACCCAGTGCATGCTGCTCATTTGATCCTTATGTTGGTGACTTTCTGTTAACACAGCCTTTCTTGGCGATGACTGACATGCAGGTACATGAATTGGCAGGCAAACACTCTGTACATAGTTGGTGTGATCACAGTTGTTTACAGTGGACTTGGGGCGGGGGTAGGGGATGGGGAGGAACGCGTTCTGACTTGCGGATTACTAGAACCAAGTTTGAGCTGCCACTGTGCTGGCAATTAGCTTTCAGAGTCTCTGAACATTTACTGTAGCCTTTCCTAAGCTTCTTGACATTTCTCAATTTTATTCTCTAAAAGCAGATGGGAGGGGACTTAGGCAGTGTACCACTGGATTCAGTGGGGGATAAGCTGGTGTTTAGAGTTCCTCTGGACTTTCACAAGACTCTGAATCAACTTCAAATTCATGTCTAACATGGATTCTCAAAATCAACATGAAGTCTGCTTTTCAATGGATACCATGATGAAAATGTCAAAATCCATCTGCTTTATAGGTTATAATTTCATGAAAAGGAGAATGTTGGTTTGTCTTCTGTGTAAAATGCATATAGTTACCATTAGTAATGGATCCCTTGAAAGATGATGATCTTTATAAGCTGTCACTCAGTATTCAATAAGTAAATGCAGTCAGTAGCTGAGCCCATTAGAGTCATCAAAGGGCCATGGCATACAGTTACACAGCCCATGCATGATACAGCTCTAGAGGTACCAGTTGTGTGAGTTAGAAGTGAATGGGTCCCAGTGGAGTTGTACAATGTGGGTATCATTTCAGTGTTGACTTGTATATGTTCCCTACCATATATAATTTGGTGGAGGAGTTGATAACCAAGGAGCTAGAAAATTAGGAATGTCAGAAACCTCTAACAGCACATTCTCACATCTATAGACCAGAGTTCAGCAGTGGTTGAATCTTAAGTAAAGATTTATTCAGTAGTTGCCACATACAAATACTGCACTAAGTGAAACTATAACAGAATGTTCCAGCATGCCAGTGCAAACTCTCCGCTGTGGATTTCTTGGCCTAGGAATGTGTTATAAAGTGGTGCTCTGCCCTTTCAGTGGCTCACATAACACTCTTCAGGGGTATCTATTGTGTGTTTTGGGGGAACCATAGAGCAGGCTGCCTGCAAAGAGCTTTTGGGAACCCATTTGTGTCCACATGTCCTCTGTTTGAATAGGAGAATGAACTTACCACTCTTCTGTACCCTGCTGGTTTGGTTTAAATCCCAAACCTAAGCAGAGTTATTTATCTACCTGAGTGGTATATGCCTAATGAGTTACTTTGGAATATGAATAATTAGTCCAGTGTCAATGCTGTTGTCCAGATCATGTTTGCTTTTCCTCTGAGGGAACTGCCTGTGGAGTCTATGTACACCCTTGTGATCCCAGTTGCTGTGTTTTTCCCCCAAGAGTGGATTTGGGCTAATTCTTTGATAAGTGTGTATGCTTACAAAGTCACTGTGAGGATGTGGCAAAAGTTATAGGCTGGCTTAGTCAATGCACATCAGCTGCCTGGATGCTGTGCTTCCTCTAAAAAGGAGGCTGGAAATGCTCCATATCTTGTCTCCTTTGATTTTTTTCATAGTTTACAGTGACTGGACTTGTCTTTGTCACTAATTCATGGGTAGTAATTCTTAGGAAGGATTCTACTCTCCCAACTGAAGCCATGAGTTGGGAATGTGTCTGGTCCCTTTATCTTCTTCAGTGTCTGTGTCCAAGATGCAGGGGTATTTTCCAGCTCATAACCATGGAGATAAAAGCCCCATCCTGCAGGTGGTTATGCAGAACAGTGGGAGGAGTTGAGATCCCGACAATATCCTAGATCTGCTAACTTAGCCCTGGCTGTACACGTATGCCTTTGAGTTGCTGTATATCTGCTTTGGGCTCTCAGGACTCCTTGGTTAGCATGTTCCTAACAGAGTTCTGAAGATAATTCAGCAAGACTTCTGATGACATTCCAGTCAGGGAAGCAGCAGGCTAGCTGCAGATCTTCATCTCTCCCTCCTCTCCTCCAAATCTAATCCCTCAGTCTCATCCCCAGCCTGTAGCACACCACCTGCTTCAGCCTCTCCTCTCTCCCAACTGATATCTTCAGTGGAGCACACAGATATTCCTCTCTAACCTTCATTTCCCAAATTCTAGCTTTATCCTCCCGCCAACTCCAGCAAGCATTCCCTAGAACCCGCAGGCTACTCTGCCAGCAAAGCAGGTAGGCTATTGGAAGATCTTCACTCTTCCTCTTCTCCTCTAAAACCAATCCTACACTCTCATCCCCCGCTCTGTAGCAGACTACAGCTGTGGCCTCTCCTTATTCTCTGCCCTGATTCCCAGGGAACTAAATAGGTCCTGGTGGCATACTCTGCTTTCCTTCCTCCTGTGGACTCCTCAGGCCTCCCTGCTCCCAGCCTATCACCATTCTTAAGTGTCAGCTCCCAATACCTAGAAAAACATCTTACCTAGAACCCCCACAGGACACACCTAACAGGATCCCAGATCAATTCCCTATGTGGTAACACAGCTACCACACTGTCCTAAGAACAAGAGAAGACAACAGAATCCAAGGAACAAAACACTCACCCAACAAAGACAAGACCAGATATTTTAGTCAAAGTTCTGTTGCTTTGAAGAGATACCATGAGCACAGCAACTCTTAAAAAGAAAAGCATTAAACTGGGGCTTGCTTGCGGGTTCAGAGATTTAGTTTATTGTCATTAGAAATGGAGGCGTGTCGGCACAGCGGCAGATGTGGTGCTGGAGAGGTAGCTGAAAGTTCTATATTTAGACCCACAGACAGCAAGAAGAGAGAGACACTGTGCACTTGAAACCCCAAAGCCCACTCCCAGTGATGCATTTTCCCCAACAATGATATACCTATCTCAGCAAGGACACACCTCCTAACAGTGCCACTGTCTAATAACCTAGTGTTCAAATCTATGTGCCTGTGGGGGCCATTCCTATTTAAACCACCACATCAGGTGTCTGCACCTAGAATCACAATCAACCCAAACCCAGATGTACAGATGCCAGAGTAAAAACATGATCAATAGCAGCCAGACTAATATGTCTGCACTAAAGTCCAGCAACCCTACTACAGCAGGCCCTTAGTATTCCCATAGTTAAAGAATAAGACAAAGACCTTAACACGGCCTTTATGAACATGGTAGGGCTCCTTAAAGAGGAAATGAATTCCTCAATGAATCCCTTGAGGAAATCTGTGGAAACACAAATGAAGAGTATAATAAAATGAGTAAAACAGTTCAGGACTTGAAAGTGGAAGCAGAATTAATAAAGAAAACCCAAATGGAGGAAAATCTGGAAAAGAACAACTTAGGAACTCAAAAAGGAACCTTTGAGGCAAGCCTCACCAACAGATTACAAGAGATGGAAGAAAGAATCTGAGGTACTGAAGACACAGTAGAAGGAATGGATACCTGGGTCAAAGAAAATGTTAATAAAAAAAGAATCCTGGTACAAACATCTGAGAAATCTGGGGAGTGATGAAAAGAGCCAATCTAAGAACAACAAGCAAGGAGGAAGGATAAGACACCCAGTTCAAGGGCCCAGAAAATATTTTCAATTAAATTATAGAAGAAAATTTCCCTAAGATTCAAAAGGAGATGCCTATTAATGTGCAAGAAGCATATAGAACATACAGAACACCAAAAAGCCTGGACCATGAAAAGAAATTCCCCTTAGCACATATTAATCAAAACACTGAGCATACGGAACAAAGAAAGAATATTAAAAGCGGCAAGGGGAAAAGACCAAGTAACATATAAATGCAAACCTATTAGGACAACACTCTAATAGGTTTCTCAGTGGATACTCTAAAAGCCAGAAGGGCCTGGACAGATGTGCTACAGACTCTAAAATCAGAGATGCCAGCCCAGACAACTATAAACAGCAAAACTTTTAACCACAATAGATGGAGAAAATAAGACATTCCATGACAAAACCAAATTTAAGCAGTATCTTCCTATAAATCCAGCCCTATAGGCGGTGCTAGAACAAAAATTTCAATGTAAAGAGGTTGACTACCATCAGAAAACACAAAGAATAAATAATTCCAGATAAGAAAATCAAGAAGAGAAACACACACACACACACACACACACACACACACACACACACACACACAAATACCCCCACTGCAATCACAACAACAAAATAACAGAAATTAACAAACACTGTTCATTGGTAACTCTCAACATTACTCACCTCAATTTCTTTTTTTATTTAAAAGCTACAGACTATCAGAATGGATAAAAAAAATAGGATTAATCTTTTCTGCTGTACCCAAGAAACATCCCTCAATATCAAGGATAGACATCATCTCTGGGTAAAAGAATGGAAAAAGAGATTGTAAGTAAGCAAATGGACCTAAGAAGGAACCTGGTATATCTGTTCTAGTATCTAACAAAATAGACTTCAAATCAAAACTAATCAAAGGAAATAGGGAAGGACATTACATACTTACAAAAGGAAAAAAACCTACCAAGAGGACATTGAAATTCCTAACATCTATGCACAAACACAAGGGCACTCGATATCATAAAAAAAACACTACTACAGCTTAAATCCTTAAATCATATATTGACCCGCACACACTGATAGTGGGAGACTTCAATACCTCACTCTCACCAACAGACAGGTCATCCAAGCAGAAACTAAACAGAGAACTTCTGGAGCTAACACCACAGGACCCTCCAAACAGCCTAGGCTGTTACTGATACACTCCCCAAACTGATGGCAAGGCCCTATTGCTGAAGACAACATCTATACAACTCACTGAACGTGGAGAATTCAAGCTAGTGTCTACAGAGAGTCTTCACCCTTACGTGCTAGCATTTGTGGTCCAGGAAGGTATTTGTATGCTACCAAAAGAGAAACATAAACACCACCCGGCTACACATACCCTCAGATCAACAATGGTAGCCTGCCTGCAAGATATGCTAGCACAGTGGGGGCTCAAAACTTGTGGGAACAATCAGCCATATTGATTTGACTTAAGGCCCATTCCATAAATGGAACCCATACCCTATGCTTAGATGGCAAAGAACCTGAGACCAGATAGCCTGGGGACCTATACCTAAACCAAATTCTTCTGTTCTATTACAGTAATGTAGCAAAAAAATGACTCCTAATGACATTCTGCTATACTCATAGATTAGTACCTTGTTCCGCCACCATCAGTGAAGCTTTCTCCTGCAGCAAATGGGAACAAATATAGAGACCCACTGCCAGACAATATGCAGACAGTGAGAGACCGTGGAACATTCAGCCTTGAATGGGATGTATTTATTAAATCCATCTCCTCGGGGCTCAGGGAACATTGTGGAAGAGGAGGAGGTAGAAGGAGTGTAAGAGCCAGAATGGGATGGAGGACCCCAAAGAAATGTGGCCCTCTAAACAAGATTGAGGCACATATGAACTCAGAGTGAAGCAGCCTGCACAGGGCCTGCACCAGAGGGGGTCCTAGAACTGAAAGAAGTTAGTACATATCCCCATCACTTAACCCAGAAGCTATCTCCAGTTGAATGCCACTGCAAATGAAAAATTAGTTTCCTCCAAGAGAATCTCACTGGGGAAACAAATCACTTTTATGGTCATCAGGGTTGTGACAGGCACCTTTACCTACTGAGCCACATCTCCACCAGCCCTGTGTACTTTCGTGAGAGTTTTTCGGTGCTAGTTTTCACTACAAATAAACAAAAGAAATAGACTTAATCAAAGCCAGCTATGATTGCTTCTCAAGAGACTATGCCCTTATACAATTTCTCAGATCCTAAACACTAAATACCAGGGGCAATTTCTGGGGCTGTGTGGCATTCAGCTCCCCTGAGAGAAGTGGCAGAAATTGAAAGCAGCAGCCCAGGGGCTGAGGGAATGAAGGGAAGAATATTTCCTCCTTGCTTTGATGCATTTTAAGAGACTGCATCCTTAGTGCCATCAGTTCTTGCGATGTAAAGGTCAGAAAAGAGTATTTTGTCTAGAATAAGAGTAGAGCGTTAGAAAACTCATTGATACTTTCAAATAACACATGATACAAAGAGGCAGAACATTGGGTTCGTGGGGGATGGAGTCTGATTTGATCACGTAAGCTGACTGCAGTGTTCTCAGTGTTTAGACAGTCTCCTAACAAAGATGTTAAAAACTGGAGATGACTTTCATGAAAGAAATTGCCTCTGCCTTCTCCCCCTTCCTCTGCCTGAGATTTATTTACTTTAGGAATCCACCAAATCACTTTTCTGAGGTTTTGCCAACACCACTGAAGCATTTATTCTCATTGAACTACAGGAGGCTTCTAGGTCCAGAATATCAAACAACAAAGAATTTGCTGCCAAGTGAATGTAAGACAATTTTGGTTCACAGACAGCCAGGACTTAATATTTCATCTTTCCTGAGTGTAATAACTAGTCTCCATTTCACCTTCCTGAAAATGTATTTTCCATTAAATTTAGACTGTGGACTCTGGGCTCAGGCATTGGAATAAGTTGATATTTTGCATGGGTTTTCAGGGTCTATTTTGATCACTTTCCCCATTTTCAATGTAAAAACCAGTTGCTGATTAGAAATGACTAATTACATCTGTTACTTGAATGAAAAATCTCCTTTGATTTCATGTAGATGTTAACATCTTCAAAGTTTACTAAAGTTTAAAGTAAATTGCAGGTGAGTCAGCTCAATAAAGTCAATGTTTACATATAAATCAGTATATTTATAGTCATATATATTGTCTTATTTTTAGCTAATTAAGCAAATGCAAACCTGTGCCCAGGTAATGTCAGAGTAATTAATAAGCTAACTTTGTACTTTTGAACATCTAAGGCATCCATTTATGGTATGTTGTATACAGTTCTGGTCTGAATTATCATTTTGGGAATACACATTCTTTTTTGTTTGTTTTTTTCAAGACAGGGTTTCTCTGTGTAGTTTTGGTGCCTGTCCTGGATCTCGCTCTGTAGACCACGCTGGCCTTGAACTCACAGAGATCTGCCTGGTTCTGCCTCCCAAGTGCTGGGATTAAAGGCATGTGCCACCACTGCCGGAGGGAAAAGGCATTCTTTATGAGTCAAGATACACACATTTTTAAACGTAAAAAGTTGCCTCACTCAAAGTTGAGACATGGTACATCAACAAACTGAAAACAATGTCTTCTAAGGATAAATTAAGTATCCTGTTTTGCTTTTAGATTTATTTTATTTTATTTGTACAAGTGTTTTAAGTGATTAAATTTATGCACTCTATGTGTATGATTGGTACCTGAGGAGGTCAGAAGAGGGCATTGGATCTCCTGGAATGCTAGAGTGCTAGATGGTTGGAAACCACCATGGAGTAATGTGAACTGATGCCCGATTTTCTGTAATAGCAACAAATGCTCTTAATGGATGAGCCATTGCTCCAGCCCTATATTATAAGTTTTGAGAATTTGGGGGAATTTATTTCTAAACCCACAGTGGTCACAAGCTCTCAGTGTTGCTAGGATCCGAGACACATTAAAGTTTCATTTACCTCTAGAAGTTTTAACCATGCATTCTCCAGAAGCCCACAGTGTGCTTTGGAGTCAGTTGGGAACGGATGGGGGCTGCTTTCTGGGGGCTGGGCTGGCTGGCGCCTCTGTGAATCTGAGGGCTGAGGCAGCACTTCCTTTCAGGTCAACACAAGCCTGCCTTTGTTTAACCTAAGCCACACAGGGTGTTCAGAGGCAGGAGACAAGACAAGGTTCACTGTTGATTCTGCCTCGGTAATGACAATGAAGCAAATTGTTGATTTCCTGTAGACACTGATAATTTCATTTTCAATTCTGTCATTGTCTCTGGTGTGGTGATGCGTGCTCTGCCTGTAATCCCAACTGCAGGAAGGCTGAAACAGGAAGGTCTCTTGAGCTGAGCCGGGGAGTAGCCTGCGTAGTACAATAATATTTTACCTCACCCTGAAAACAAAACAGACCAATATAAACAAACAAATAAGTGTCCCTTCTCTTCTGACAGGTATCCCATTCTTTGTCCTCAGCTTGGAGCCCCACCTCTCCCAGTTTTCCTACTTTCCTTGTCCAGTGGAAGCTTTTGTGAAATGGCTTGAATTTTTATAATCTTACTCTTTGGTTGATTTCCCTACGCACAAAGTATATTCTAAAGGAACTGCCCTTCAAATGTAGCAACATCTTATAGGATATTTTAGACAATTTCTCTAAGATGTGCAAAATGGATTTCCTGTAATATCAACAACCCCGTTCTTTCTTGTGTCGTCTTGTTTTTAAGGTATAAGACATACAAATAGACCAAGAGGCAAATAATGGACACTGTTCCCACCCAGAAAGCCAGTTTGGAGTATAAAATGGGAGACTTCAGGCTTTGGCAACTAACTAGTAACATTAAAAAAAAAAAGACCCTGTAACTGAAAAATGAAGCACAAAATACCATAATACTTGAAATAGTAAATTTATGCCCAAATCTCAAGTTATTTAGATATTTTCCAAAATTGGTCCAAGAGCAATTGAAATAGGTACATTGTTAATTTATGTTGGTTAAAAATATTTTTTTATTTTTAATGATAATTTTAGCTTTTAACTTTAGAAGTTCTACAAATACCTGAAGGGATTTCAGCATTGCTCACCAGCTCGCCCACACACCCGTCAAGCTTCATAGACTGCCATTGTGATCAGCTCCAGTGTTCGTGTGCCTTTCCATGTGCCGTCAGATTTAGAATCGCTACTGTTTCACCACGTTGCTGTGAATAATTTCTCCCTGCCTGGAGGATGCCATTGTAAAAGTCATGCCTCTCAGTCTGTTTTCTGTTGTTGTAAATGAATACCCAGGCCTGGGAAACAAAAAGAAAGCCTTGGGAAGCGCACACTCTGGAAGTGGGGAAGTCACATTTGGTAAAGTCTTCAATGGTGGAGACTCTGTAACTTCCTGAGGGGCTCAAGACATCACAGAGCAGGAGATGACAGCCACACTGGCTTTTGCCACACACCCACCCTTGAGATAACTCATTAATTTACTAATCCACTAATCTGTGAGTGGGTTGATCCATTCATGACAGCAGAGGCATCCAGACTTCACCAGGTCTTCAAAGGGTTCCTCCTAGTCTCGTTCACCTTTTAGTGTCTCGTTGGGGGAGTTCAGTCTTCACAGGAGTTTTGATGCAGCACCCAGGCTGCAGCACCTGGCATCCTTTCTAAGGCTGTGAGGCTGAGGTATAAGAAACCTGATGTCACTAGATTGAGGGAAGAGCACAGCAGCAGCTGGATCTGACACAAGGAAGCTCCTACAAAGTGGAATAAGCTAGTTTCAGTTACGTGCTTACGGTCCTTTCCTGAGCCTCCCCTGTCATTTTGGGTCTAATCACTGACCACTTTATGGGAGGCCTTTACCAAAAGTCTCTTGTCTTCTGGAAAAACATTTTCTGTCAAATAACTTCACCTATAAAGAGAGGAGATGGCCTCAGGCAGGAGTATGGACCACCAGGAATTGCAGCTAAGTAAAAAAAAAAAAAAAAAAAAAGCATTATCAGCTGGGTGTGGTGGCACATTCTTTTACTCTCTGCACTCTGGAGGTAGAAGCAGATGGAGTTCTAGGCTAGCCTGGTCTACAAAGTGAGTTCCTGGACAGCCATAAATACACAGAGAAACCCTGTCTCCAAAAAACATGAAAACAACAAACAAAAAAAGGCGTTATCATTTTGGTAAAACACATGAAAATGTATGTTTCTAATAATTATACTTTGGCGAAATTTAATTATATGTTAGGCATGTAGGTGCTTAATACTGAGCCCTAGAAAGCTCCCATCTGAGATACACCCCACCCCCAGCCCTGAGCATATGTCCATATGTGTTTGTGCGTGTGTGTGTGTGTGTGTGTGTGTGTGTGTGTGTGTGTGCATGTGTGTGCAGGCCAGAAGACAACAATGGGTATCATTCCTTAGGCATCATCCCCCTTGGTTTGGGAGATATGATCTTGCACTGGCCTAGAGCTTGCCAAGTAGCATAGACTGGGTGCCTAAGGAACCCTGAGGATCTGCTTGTCTCCACCTCCATGCAGAGCATGTGCAACCAAGCCCAACTTTTTTACATGGGTTCTGGAGATTGAAATCAGGTCTTCATGCTTACATGGCACTTTCCCAACTGAGCCACCTCCAAAGCCTGTTAGCTTCTGCTTTACTGGAGTAGATAGTGATATGCTAGAAAACAGCAGAATAAATTCTAGTGATTGGAAAGAAACAGACATGGAGGGTGTTTCTTAGTTCATCTTATCTTGGTACAACTGAATATCCCTGAATACTTTGTGAGTAATACTTATTTAGCCCGTGGTTCTGGAAGCCCAAGAACATAGTGTCAGCCTCGTGTTGCAGCAATACATGTCAGAGGACGTCATACAGAGAGCCAGAGGTGCCTCAGCCACTTCCACTAGCTCTTGTAAAGCCATAAATGCCATCATGGGATCTGGTTGGTTACTTCTATGGACCACATTTCCAGATACATTAGTGTGAGTTGTTTCAACCTCAAAGTAGAACATGAAAGAGGATTCTGGAAGAGAGAACTGGATTCAGATTTCATGTAGTTGAAGTGATTTGGGAAGGCTTGTCTGAACAGGTGTACTTGATTGCGAAGGATAAGGACCCAGCTGTGGAAAGAACCAGAGCATACTCACTCTCGACACAGGGAACTGCAGAGGGAACACTGGCTCCAGAGCTGTTGGAGCCCCTTTCACTCTGAGAATGGCCTGGTTTGGTTCATCAACAAAGAACTTGCTGCTTTTAAGCTGTCTTACTTTTCTTTGCAAAGCTTGTTGCTGTGAGAACTAATTGACCCCAAGCCCTCTTTAACTTGATGTTAGATATGGGTAAGTAGCATGCCCTAGGCTGCTAAATAGAGCACCGATTTTTCTACTGTTACTTGTTTTTTTTCTCTTAGAGCTGCTTTTCAGTCAAAAACAAAGCATGCATTAATATACGACTGATAATAACATCCGTGCATCCCTCTGCAGGCTTTTGCTTGTTTCCCCATGTCCACTCAAGCTCATGAAAATGGACTCACCTTAAAAATAGCTGTGTAATATAGAATAACATGTCGCAGGCACTCACAAATGTTTGGAGGGCTGTAATCTTCCTCCAAAAGTCTGTCAGTTGAATGGATTTGATTATAGAGAAGCCATTTTGCTCTACTATTGCTTTATAGTGCTGAATAATTTCCAAAATAAGATGGCATTTTAATCTTCTGGTAAAGATTCAGACAGGTTGCCTTTGATTTCAAAGCATGACAAACATTGTTACTCAGAAAGTCTTTTTGCTTTGCAGAAGTAACACAATTCTTGCTCTGTCTCTTAAGCTGTCGTTACTGGAATGTGAGGTTACTTGCCAATATTATGGTTAAAATACTACAATCTTAGAAAACATCACTTAATATGTAAAAGAGAAATTTGTGCTCAGACTTAGAATGAATCTGTGGAAACTTATTTTAGAATCCTATTGTTTATATAAAATAAGTGTGCTTATGATTCTAGAAACACGGTGCAAGTTACTTTTGATCACACCATCTCTTTTTGTCCATATGGACTAAAAAAAAAGAGGCAGAAGGGCAGATGCCTGGTTGAAAACTAGGAGTGCTGGACCAAGCAGTCGGTCTTCAAAATGCTTCTTTATCAGAAACTCTTGTCCTGGAGCCAGAATGACCCATACCCGCCTGATCAAAAGGAAACCGCAGAAGGAGCTGTTGCCCAGGATGAGATTTCTGTGTGGGATCTCAGCTCCTTGAGCAGGTATTAGAACATTTAAGGAAGATGAGGCACAGGCAAGGCAGCTGACTGGAAGGGGTGACACTTTTTTGTTTTGCTGTTTGCTTACCTGAAAGATTTGCCTTTCCTTGGCTGTTCTGTGCGGGAAGCTGTAGTCATTCCTGTGATTCTGTCAGAACCTGGGTTTGTAGAGGCAGGGAGGTGGAAGACAGCAAAGTCAGATGCTACAAGTGGGCAGCTTGCTGGGTAGTGGAAGGTCCTGGTTGCTCATTACAATACCTTCTGCTGATGTCCCCAGAGCCCCGAGGAGGTCCCTGCACAGCCTCCTTTGCACTCTGCTTGCCTGCCCTGCCCACCTCCTTCCCTGACCTCTGTGCCTCACTCTGGTCAGATCCTGACTGCTCTTCAGCGTCTACAGACACATAGACCAGCTCTGTAGTGTCCAGATTGTAGTTACTTCCTGACTGTTTGCTATGGACGATCTAGACATCAAAGTTCATTTAGGCTAATCTAAAATTTAGCTTAGTCCCCTCTGGCTTAAAATACACCCGCCTTTCTGTTGCCTTCATGGTGGATGCCTTGCATCTACCCAATTTTCGCGGCTTAGTTTTGAATTCAACATTTTAGAAGTACCCTAATTTCCAGAACTATTGATTCTGTGGCATAAATACCTTTGTGTTTACTTGTTGTTGTTAAAGTGGACTTTCACTTCTGGTCCCAGGAACCCTCCCACTCCCACCTCAGCCTCCTGAGTAGTTGAGACTAATGGTACCAGCTGTCTCTATGGCATGAGTACCTGAAACCTGGGAAATCATCTGATCCATCCCTTACTATGGTAGCTGTTCTCCGATGTTCCCAGCACTCAGGTACCCTCCAGGCACCTCCTTCATCCTGCTTTCTGAAGCTTTTCTCAGAGGCTCCTTCCACCCTAAGTATGATGAGAATTATGTTCAGATCTGGCATGTCACACAAATCTTTACATTAAGCCTCACTCAGCTTGCTCCTGAGTTCAAGCAAATGAAAACACCACTGCAGTTCTGTTTTGCCATAAATAATAAAGTGATGTTATTTTCAGGAAAGGGATAGAATGGACCATTATCTGTGCTAAGCCAAAAAAAAAAAAAAGAGATAACAAAGTTGGAACAGTGCCTGCTGTGCAAATATGAGGACCAGATCTGATCTCCAGCATCCACACAGAAAGCTAACCATGGAGGTGCAAACGCAGGCAGTTCCCTGGGGCTTACTGTCCAGCTGGCCTAGTCTACTCACAAGCCCTAGTCAACGAGAAGCCCTCTATCAAAAAACAAGGCAGAGAGCTTCTGAGGAATGACATGCAAATGCACATGCCCACAGTGCACACACATTCATGTGAAAACCCCATCTGTGCATGTGCATGTTTGTGTGTGCGCACACACGCGGAGGCATGCACACAACATGTAAGTTAAAGGGTCAATTCTGGAAGATGAAAAATATTAGCTGTCATGGGGAGGAGAAACAAAAGAGGGTAATGAGGAGGGGAATATGAGCAAAGTACATGATATACCTGTATGAGAATGTCATAATGAGACCCATTGTTTTGCACAACCAGTGTATGCTAATAATAACTGACACAAAAAAACTTCAAAACACTACACTGTTGTGCAAAGAAAACACTGATGGGAGAGACGCTGCACCTCCACTCTGGAGCAGGAGCGCTCTACTGGTGTTCTGGAAGTGTAGATGCGTACAATGGAGACACATGGCCACCCACATCTTAGGCTCCAGTTTCACTCGACTTCCTGTTCCCACTGTCGGCTGGGCTGTGCGCTTGCGTGCTCCCTGGATTTTCCTTTCAGCCCTTCCACATGGTGAGTCCCGGCTGGGCCTTCTAGGTTCCTGATGCAGGTGCTCTCCTCCCTTGACAACTGATCTCCTCGCTTCAGGGCTGTCATCAGGTGGGAAACATTCCTGTCAGCTTCCTGACTTGGAGGAGCTCTCCCTTCTCAGTATCTGTATTCTGCAAACCTTCCCATTTCTGCTCAGAGAATGAGTGAGTCCTTCGTTTGGCTCACAGTCTTTGCTAGGAAGAAGCTTCTTGCCTGGAGGTAACCATTCCCCCTCATGGCACTCGTCAGCATGCCCAGGTAGTAGGTAATCAACAGGTCGGAGGAAGGGAAGGTGAAAAGGCATTCTTTGCTCCTCCCTTCCCCTTGTGGAAAGTAGCACTTGGAAGGTTGGCTGTGGTGACTGGGAGGCCACCAGAGCTGCCTGAGGAGTGTAGAGGGAAGGAGAAGGTGTGTACAGTCCAGGCTGCAGCTTCCCTTGGCTTAGCAGAGGCATCTGCCTGCACACTGTCGTTACTGTGTTTTTCTATGGAATTGATGGTGAATAGCCTTCCACACAGTTACACTTCAGTGTGATCGGTAATGACTGAACAGGTTTCTTTTCATGTGTCTCCTATGACTTACTTAGCTTACTTCCTCATATTTCAAGGTGTCTTTCAACCTCCTTAAACAGGGTATACCAAGTGCTGTAGAGATGAGTAGACCTTCCCCTTATATACGGCATGGTTTCCACCTGCCAAAGCTGCGGCTGCTTAGGGGTATGATTATAAAAGGGGTTGGGGTGTGATTCTTAGTAACCAAAAATGCTATTCCTAAGCCTTTTTAACCTTTCCACATTTTTCCAAGTTTTCAACTGCTTTAAATAGATGATAGAAGATTGATGTTATTTCTGCATTAACAATTTTATAAATTGGCAGATCTTCTTGAAACGTAGTAATTATGGTAGTCAGGAGAAAGGGTGAGGCAGCTCAAGTTTGAGAAAGGGAGATGTGGAGGAGCCCACCTGTGCTCTTGGATGCATTGGGGACCCCGGCCTCAGTCCTTGCAGACACTTTTTGATAGAGGTGGCTGTGTGCTTGTGGGTGCAGATGCTTACAGAGACCAGAGGTCAATGTTGGGTGTCTTTTGTTCTCTTCTTTTTTTTTTTTGTTTTTGAGGCAGTGTCTCTCACTGAGCCTGGAGCTCAATGATGGTCTAGAGTAGCTGCCAGCAAGCCTAGGGGTCCTATCTTACCCCAAGATTGCAGGGAGAAGCCATCATGCCAAGTTTTTGAATTTTTAAACTTTTATTTACTTATTTATTCAGGTGCATGTGTGTGGCTTTCCCCGTGTCATAGTGTGCATGTGGAGGTCAGAGGACATCTTTTGGGAGTTGATTCCCTTTCCATCATGTGGATCATCAGGCATTGTGGCAAATGTCTCTGCCTGCTGCACTATCCTGCTGGCTCCATTATCATCTTTTTATGTGACTGCTAGGGATCTGAGCTGGGGTCTTCATGTTAGTGGGCAAACACTTTACTGACTCATCCATTTACCTTTCCTTTCCTGGGTCAGTTATTATTAGTTTTTAAATTATATTTATTTATTTTACTTCCCATCCAGTTTCCCCTTCATACTCTCCTCCTATTCCCTCACACCCCCCAAATCCACTCTTCCTCTGTTTCTGTTCAGAAAGGGCCAGGCCTCCTGTGGAGATCAACAAAGCATGGCATAGCAAGTTGCAGTAGGATTAGTATCTCACCTGTATTAGGGCTGGGCAAGGCGACCCAGTATGAGGAATAGGTTCCCAAAAGCCAGCCAAAGCACTAGGGACAGCCCCTGATCCCACTGTTAGGAGTCTCACAAGTAGACCAAGCTACACAACTGTCACATCACATGTATGTAGAGGGCCTAGGTAGGTCCCGTACAGGCTCCCTGGTTGTTGGCTCAGACTCAATGAGTTTCAATGAGCCTGGGTTAGTTGATTCTGCGGATTTTCTTGTGATGTCCTTGACTCCTCTGGTTCCTCCGATCCTTCCTCATTCTCTTCATTGGGATTCCCGGAGCTTGGCCTAATGTTTGTCTGTGAGTTGCTGCATCTGTTTCCATCACTTACTGGATGAAGGCTCTCTGATGACAATTGGGGTAGTCACCAATTTATGAGTATAACAGAATATTGTTAGGCATCATTACATTGACATTTCTTTCCTCCAATTGTGTTTGGTTCTATTCTAGATCTCTGGGCTGTCCAGCCTTTGGGTCCTGGCACTCCAGGCAGTGTCAGAGGTGGGCTCACTCTGGTGATAGGCATCTCAGGTTGGACCAGTCATTGGTTGTTCACTTACACAATCCCTTGTCAGTTATTATAACAGTCACATTGCCATTATTATTGTTGTTGTTATTGCCCATTCTTCCCAAGATGTCTGCAGATCTTAATGACTTCTGGCAGGGATTCCTACTAGAAACTGTGATTTGCTGTTACAAACAGATTTTCATGCACACCATTGTGATGTGAACTGGACTCTATGAACAAGCCAACACAATCCTAGTAGTCAAGACAGAAAGCTACAATGTAGCCCAGGGAACAGCTGCCATACCTGTAGCGTGGCTATGCTAGTGTCTGGGGTAGGGTGAAGATGTGTGGGTGGACTTTTCTCTGGGAGAACACAAAGTTGGCAACCATCACAGAGTACCAATGTAATTGTTTCAGATGGCAGAGGCAGGTGATCTTTGCTTGAAGAAGGAAAGAAAGAAGGGAAAATCACAGAAAGCTATTATTACTTTTATCTTCAGAGTTATGCTGTATTTCCAAAGCCAGGTACTTTTCATCTTACTAAATTGAGTAAAATTGAGGAAGTATGATCTATTGTTGAGTTAGTAATTCAAGTAATCTATGTCAAAAGAGAAGTAAGCCTGAATAAAAGAACTCCAGGTAGAAAAGAAAAATTACAGCTTAAAAATTCAAGGAA
>CABHPQ010132508.1:0-11977 GCA_902168405.1 Peromyscus aztecus | reverse complement strand
TATTAGGAAGATTTATGAATGGCTGCAGCCTCATGATATCACAAAGCAGATGGGCTGGTACCAGTCCAGTTTCTACACAAAGATCTACCTTAAATCCAACAGGAACATGACTCTATTAAAATTTTATGCAACTGTCCTATATGATTAATATATATATATGCCCTAGTATATTTAATTCAGATTGAATTTAATTGAAAATCTTTTATGGCATGCATATTTCATATCGGACACGACATAGACTAAAACGTCACTATAAAACAGTTCACATTATGAGCAGAATTTCTGGGAGAGAATGGGGAAAGAACACACCTTGCATCCCCCTTTGAAGGTATCTGATGACGGAAGATGGGCACTGCAGGGAGCTGCATGGTTCCATTTCTGAGGTGGTTTAGAGTGAGTTTCCAGTAAGCTTCTTAGGGCAGAAAGCACATCCTAGTTCTGCAATTACCCAGGGAGAGAGAGGCCTCACAGACACTGATGGTGACAAAAGTTTTATAATGAGCCAGTTCAGAATTGTTTCTTTGATACTGGGAGTCATTCGATTTAATAGGTAAAAACCTCTATATCAACTTATAACTCTAAATAAGAATACTTTTGCACTAAAATCCAAGCACTAAGTGGAGTACAAAGGGAGAAAAGGATTAAAAGCTGTATTTTCAGTTTAGAGTCTGTTGTTTGGCAGCCTGACACTAGCTTGGCAAATCTGAATTTCTGTGGCATGGTGATCTGTGGGTCTAGCCAGGGCAATGGTGGGGAGGCATGTTGTTTCCCAATGGCCTCAGGTAGCTTATGTAGGTACCTGTGAAGACGTTTCATATTGCACCTCAGTGAGAGGAGTAGAGAAATGGATCTGAATCTATCTTTAGTTTAAAGTTAACTGTGACCCCAGGGTCAGCTCTCTCAGCTGCCAAAGGTGCCACAGGCATCTTTCCCTCACCCATGCCACCACGCGGCAGATAAGGGGGCTACCACGCAAGCCCAGAACCAGCGCTATGAGTTGGCCCAGCCTAACACCCACCTCATCTATGAACTGTTGTAGCATGCAAAGGGGATGAACCTATAGATCCAAAACAGCAGGATTTCCACAGCACAGGGCAACTATGAGATATACACGAGGAGCCCCAGTGAGAGTCCAGTATTGGTGGTGTAGAAGATTCATTGGCCTCGAGTCAGACAAAAGACTTGTGGCAATGAACACCTGCAAGTAAAGATGAATAGACTAAATGGTAAACTGTGTTTCACCACAGGCCAAACTACAGCTTCCAAGACAAAATTCTTTTCTTTCTTTCTTTCTTTCTTTCTTTCTTTCTTTCTTTCTTTCTTTCTTTCTTTCTTTCTTTCTTTCTTTCTTTTTTTCTCTTTTTTTGTTTTTGGTTTTTCTTTTAACTTTGGTGTTGCTTTTGGGGGAGGTTATAAGGGTGGAAGGCAGAAGTGAGGAGACAGGGACATAAGTAGGATCATATGCATGATGTAAAATCCACAAAGAATCAATTAAAGTTAAAATAAAAGAAGTTATCTGTGAAAGTTCCACAATTTTATGTCACTCTCCTGCTCAGCACAATGGGGAAGGCACAGTATGCCTTTCACATTTAGTGTTGTTCAAATACCAGTAGCAGAAACACCTTTGATTGCTTCAATGAGTACAATGAAATAAGCAAGTAAAAACAAATCAGAATAGAGGCCTGAGCAGAGGGGCACAGCAAACACCATTGCCCTATGCAATTGTTTTTGATTTTTTGTATGATTTTGAAGACATCCAAAACCCTGAGTACCCAGTTGTCACAAAGTCTTACTTGCTGTCACTGATGAATCAATCTTTACTGACTCAGTAGAGGAGAGTCACATGCTTCCACAATGGGAAGTGGTCTGGCCTTAACGGGAGGCAGAAACAACTGTCAGTCACTACCACACAAAGACCAACATCATCATAAAACTCCCCATAAACACCATGCTGAGAAACTAATGGTGTGTGCAGGGAAACATTTTACATCTCATGAGCGCTAGAGGTATTATTTTCAGTGCCACTGACCTGTGTTTGCTAGGATGATGGCTGTCCATCATCCCCAATTATTTAGAATGTTGGTGCAAGATATAGTAGAGAAATGTTATCCACATGTGGCCTCTGGCAAACTTTCTGAAAATTCCATTCAGTAGAAAAAAAAAACTGAGAGGAGAGACTATGGACATCAAAATGATCCGCAGCCCTCAGGTACAGGTATAATCTTATCCTTTATAATATTAAGCAAACTATTTCAGGGCAAATGGCTAACTAGGAAATCACAACTAAATTCACAGTATAGCTTTCCATGGCTGTCTGCAATGACATAAATTATCCATGCCTGTCATGCTGGTTTGAATGGCAGTGGCCCATATAGGCTCACAGTACTCGGTACCCATAAGGTGGAAGAGTTGGGAGGTGTGGCCTTGTTGGAGGAATTGTGGCACTGGAGATTGAACCTTTAAGGTTCTGAAGCCCACACAGTTCCCAGTTAATTCTCTGTGCCTCATGCTTGTGGATCCCATGTAAGATCTCAGCTACTACTCTAGCACTTCACCTGTCTGCCTGCTGCCATGTTTTACACCATGATAATCATGGACTCTAATGCTCTAGAACCATGATCACTAAATGCAATGCTTTCTTTTATAAGTTACCTTGGTCATGGTGTTGTCATAGCAATAGAAAAGTGACTGAGACATAATTATTATCAGAGAGTGGGCTAGTGCTGTGGCAGGAATGACCATGATAGGTTTTGGAGAAATGTGGAAGACATTAGGACTGTAGACTAGGAAAAAACAACCATTGAACACAATACATATGTGCCTTCCCAGAACAAGCATGGAAGATGGTAGTAATGAAAACCATGTATACTATTAAGGCCCCATTGAAAAGGTTTCAGAGGAGAATTAGCAACTGATCTAGAGACCATTCACATGGTAATATTCACATAATACTTTGGCAAACAACATGGCTGCTTTTTACCCTTGTCCTAAGTATGTGCCAGAGGAGGTTATAACCAATTTTGTTGGCAGAGGGAATTTCAAGATAGTCTAATATTGACTCAGTTATGAATGATCACAATTGTGCAGGTCTATAATGAAAAAAGAGCACATAGGGCAAAAAGAAATACAAATTGTATGGTTTGAAGAGAAAAACGACAGCAGAAAAATGTGATGTTGGAGTCATGTTTAGTGCTTAAAAGAGATAAGGAGAAGTAGAATAAAGGGAGTGATGCCCTTAGAGCGAGACCCCCACCTAGGTAATCCTGCAACCTGTGCAAAGAAAAGGCCTAAGGAATTATCTTTGAACAAAGAGTAACAGCAAATCAAAGCTTATACAAATGGGATTGAAGGAGGAGGCAGGTGCTATTCCAAACAGGCAACAGAACTTGGCAGCATTGGTCTATGTGGTTCTGGCTTTAGAGTCATGAAAGGTTACAGGGGTAAAGGGGCTGTGGAAATTTCCTCCACTGCTAATGAAAGCTCCTAAGGCCAGGCATGTGGTAGGAGGGCCCCTGTATGGAGACCATAATTCCTAACTTTATTTTGATGTAGCCTTATACCCAGAGAAAAGTGCAGTTATCATTCCTTATCAAAAAAATTCTCTGTACTATAAACAGAGATGATTACATTGGATCTTGTGGAGCTTAGCCCCAGCAGATGTATCTACCACACAACTCCTTCAATTAAAGCTCAGGGAACATTTTTTTTAAAGGAGGGAAAATAGAAAGATTGTAAAAGCCAGAGGACCAGGAAGTCTGCTGTGAGATTGTGTCTTCTAGAAATGACAGGGGGGCTATACCCATGATACCTCCACAGTATGGCTGCTTAAGCAAGATTTGACCAACATCAAAGTAAGTGCTAACACAGAAGGGTGAAATCTCAAGGAGTCCCTTTCCTAGACAAAGTACTATAGGCTAATTACTGCTGAGAGAGGAAGACTTAGCCTCTCTTAAGGGCGAGCTCCCAAACTGGTTATCTAACACAAAGTGGTCAGCCCTGAAATTATATACACACAAGTCACAGTAAATAGACTCAACAGGTTATATGTATATATTTATGAATACACACACACACACACGTATAATTACAAATAAACCATCAATCTGAGTGGGAAGGGAACACGGGAGGGTTGTAGAGAGGTCGCATGGGAGGAAGGACAGGAAAAGTGGGAAATGCTGTAAGTATTCTTTAATTCAAACATTTCATGAAAAGTTCCATATTCAAATCAATATATAGAAATATCCTACAAAATGGTAGTACTTCTCGGGGATGGGAGATGGTTCCGTCACCAAATCCCTTCATGTGCAAGCTTGAGAATATGAGTTTGCATTCCTACAATCTGTATAAAGTCTTTGTGTGGCAGTGGATGCTTGTAACACCAGAATTGGGGGAGGCAAAGTGGCAGAGACAGAGAGATCCCCAGAAACTACTGGCCTGCCAGACTTGCTAATTGGACAGCTTTGGGTTCAGAGAAAGACATTGCTTCCAAAAACATGGTAGGGCACAATAGAAGAAAACAACTGACTTCAACTTCTGTCTTCATAATGCAGTGCAGAACGCTCCCTTACACACATACGTGCATGTCCAATATACACATGTGCACAACACAAATGTATAAACATACTTTCTTGAAGTAGTAGCACTACTTAAAGAACAGAAATAGTAAAGTATAATGACATTTGCAGCATTCAGGCACTTTTCTTTGTTGGTGCCCACCCTACCCCTCATATGTCAAAGGGATGGTGCCTTTATTCCCTTCTGTGGGAAGAAAAAAAAAAAAGAAGAAAAAGAAAAAGAATCACTTTAATGTAGACATGCTTTTCTAAGAGCCTCCAGATGTCCTTAAGACATTCCCCTTGAAGTTACTTCACTTACCAAAATGCATCTTCAAAGAGCTCATTGAGTTATTTAAGGGATCCCAGAGCCCTGGTGTGTAGACAATGGCAAAGAATCAGTACCAAAACTCATCACTTTAGTAATCAACATTTTACTGCTTCTTTGAATTGTTCACCCATAATCTTTAAAGTCACTGTGGACTATTTAGCTATGTAGGGAGATACTTTGTGTTCACACAGGCAAAACAGCCAATTTGATCACTAACTTTCAGAGAAGCATATTTTATTTTCTAATCTTAACTATTATGCTGTGAGATGTTATTCTGTATGCTGTGAATATGTGTTGCTCTGATTGGTTGATAAATAAAACACTGATTGGCCAGTAGCCAGACAGGCAGTAAAGGAAGGATAAGCAGACAAGGAGAATTCTGGGAAGAGGAAGGCTGAGTCAGGAGTCGCCAGCCAGACACAGAGGAAGCAAGGTGTGAAGGCAGAACTGAGAAAAGATACAAAGCCACATGGCTAAACATAGATAAGAATGATGGGTTAATTTAAGTGTAAGAACTAGTCAGTAATAAGTCTGAGCTAATGGCCATATAGTTCGTAGGTAATATAAGCCTCAATGTGTTTACTTGGGTCTGAGTGGCTGTGGACTGGGCAGGACACAGGAAAACTTTCAGCCACACTATTAGGGCTATTTTCTGATGTTACTGGTAGTCAGTGGTTTCCACCAGGAAACTGCATACAACAGCTGGTTGTTTTTTTTTTTTAATTTCTGACAAATTCCTAAATAAACAAATATATATATATGTCTGCTATTCCTAAATTAATCCTATTCTCTTATATTTAATATATAATATTCATGTCTATAAATGAATGTCTAAAAGACATGTATAAATTATAAATTTGCACACTAAAGCCAGGAAGAGAAAAAGGGAGGGAGGGATGGAGGGACGAAAAAGAAGGATGAGAGGAAGGAGGAGGGAGAAGAAGGAAGGAAAAAAAGCAAATTGTGTGTGTCTTGGTAAGTCAAATACAAATGACTGAGCAGTTGTAAAATCTTGGATGTTTATAGATAAGGATGAAATACATGTGCAGAGTTCAATAACACTGAAGAAAGAGCAACAACTTTGAAAAACATCATCACCTGCCAGGGCCAAAATTCCATGCATCTCCCTTAATCTTGGGAGATTAAGAAAGTGAATATCTTGGTTGACGGATCCTCATCTCTAAAGTTTTGTTATTTCCTCACATTTAATTGAAAACACCAGTAAACCCAGAGGACAAGTATATATAAGTACTCAATAAATGACAGTACAGGTGTTGGTGATGACCAATGGTCTAATAGCTCTAGAACACGGGCCTGACAGGATGTCTTCAAATCTTATCCATCTGACTATGCTCTCATCACCAGTAATTTTGAGAATTGTCTCCAGACAGACAAGATGGGATGCATTAGAACCCATCTATAAACTTTCTGGTCAAAAGAATCAGGGTCTTATAATTCATAAATTTGATGGGATCTAACCCTGTGTATCAGTATAGGGACTCACTATAAAATTTCTTTGTAAAATATGCTACAGATGACTGTGTAATTTAAAATAGTTACCTTGAAGCTAGTACTTCAAGTTAGTATAAACAAGTTTAGGCTAGTTTCTATCCAGAAGGTACTATTTAAACCTTTCTCTGCTTTTTTGTAAATCTCTGACAAATTCATATATATATATATATATATATATATATATATATATATATATATAATGCTTGCCATCCCTAAATTAATCCTAATTTCTTATATTTAATATATAATATTCATAAATGAATGGCTATAAAGACATGTATAAATTATAATTGCTGTATTAAGAATGCTACATACATAGAACAACCCTGTACACTATCTGTAATGAATCATTAATCATATTGATGTTGCATAACAAACTTCATTTAATCTTTCTGCTTGAAGCATAACTTTCCTCTTCAAGGACAAGACTCTCAGATCCCTTTTCTCTCACGCTGTGCTGTAAAAAGCACAGACGCAACATTCACTGGGTTCTTGTCTTGAAGTTTGGCTCCCTCGTTTACTGGCTGTCTGATGTTAGCAAGTTGCTGGAAGTCTGTGAAGCTCAGCTTCCTACTTGAAGAGCTGTATGAAGATCAAAGGGGAAACACATCTTCAGTGCTGGCATATCCTCTGCTCTCAATTTACGGTGGTTATCACTGTATTCTTGTTTGCTTAATCTTTATACTACTGTCCACATTAATACTCACCTTGACTTTGGGAAAAGTTTGTCCACTGACAGGGAATCATAAAATGAGCAAAACGTGACCTCAGTGGTAGATGTACTGTGATGAGGCAGAGTTCTTTAATCTTGTGATTACAGACTACAACCTATAGAGTACAAAAAGTTTTTGGTAGTAATTAAAGTTCTCAGTCTGTTAATCTTACCGTTTACACTGTCAGCTAAGTGTGCCTGTTCTAAGTACACGTTTTTCTTACAAAGGCAGATAAGGAAGAAAGCTAGGGATATTCAAGGTAAAAGCAGGGACTTGATTTGCCGTTATTGTCTTTGAGAATTGGGGAGTCATAAAGGAATGCTGGAAGCCTCTGGAAGTCAACAAAACCCATGGGGAAGCATCAGCAAGAAAAGAGTAGACTCAGTCCTACAACTGCAAGATGCTAGATTTTCTCAGGTGCCAGAATAAATGCCTGTTTGCCAGGACAATAGACATCAGCCAGGCCAGTCAAAACTTTACATGTGAACAAGCACACTGGTGTACATCTGAGATCCTAGCTCTAGGAGACAAAGGCAGGAGGAACTTGAGTTTGAGGCAAACCTGAGTTCTAGAAAGAGATTTTAAGTTGGAAAACAAATAATACACACACACACACACACACACACACACACACACACACACACACACACATATCCTGAGTATGGTCTTGTAAGGTCCTAAGAAGAGAATCTTGGAGTTCTGATCAATAGAACTTGTTATTTTAAAACAGTAGTTCACACACACTGGCCTGGAATTGACTGGCCCAGGTTGATCTCAGACTTGTAGCAATCCTTCTGCCTCAGCTTCTCAAGTGTTATGATTAAAGGTATGAACATTTCCCAATAGAATTTAAAATACTTAAAAATCAGTGTAATTCTAATCTAATAAAGAGGAATAACTTTAAATTGTTCTGTGTGTAATGTATTATACTGTGATAGAAAACTAACACAGTACTCGTCATGATTCTAGTGTGTTTCATGTGAGAGCACCTATTTTTGAAGTATTCCACAAATGTCTGTACATAAAATCAACTACTGTGTACTTTCTCTTGATATTCAAATTTTAAATAAACTGATTCAAAGACATCTTTTTACCCTTGTGGTATGATTTACATTCTCTTCCTAATACATCTGATTATATGCAAGCAAATTTCAAATTCTACATTATTTTTATGGTTCAATATTACAAATACTATGACTTTCATGTCATCAAATTAAAAAGAAAATAATTCCTCTAACTTCACTTTAAAGTTATTTGTTTTAATTTTGTTTTTCAAAGCATCTGTATCATATTCAAATCTGTTAAAGTGTTATTCACAATACTCTTTGGGAAGTAGTTTAGCATGGTGACTGAGTTTCCTTAATTTGTATGGCACTAAAGAAATACAAAACTATCTGATGTTATTGTTTACCTGCCTGACACTAAAGAAATACAAAACAATCTGATGTCATTGTTTACTTTTACATTATCATCTTTGCAAAAAGCTAGATAACATGTTCTTTTTTCAGGATCTAAGTAGTTAAATGTTTCTCTTTAAGTAGTCATTGGGAATCTTCATTTATCTACCCTCTAATGGTAACAAAATCACTATACATGATCTTTTTTTAATATTCTGATGTCAGAAAGTTTTTACATTTCCCAATAGAATTTAAAATACTTAAAAAAATCAAATTCTTGCTACCCTCCTCCTATTAGAAAAAAATCCTTTCATAGATATAAGACTAAAATTCTGGAGTCCAAGCCCAATCCGCAACAGGTCGATGGGAGACAAAGTCATTAACGCACTCTTTAGATGACAGCCCTTCAACCGCGGTCCAGGAGCCTTATTGAAATCTCCACAGAAACGCACTGCTGCTGAGCACACAGTGGTTCCACCTCTGAACTGGAGGATACCGAAGATTCTGCACTGACTTTTGTGATTGCAAGGATAATGCAGCAGTGCCACCTAGTTGTCCGAATATAATGTGCTGCTTATTTATTCTTAGGAGGAGCCACATTCCCCCGATAGGGTGGGACACGGAATTTTCATTTTATTTGCCATTGGCACAATCCCTATATGTATGGCAACCAGTCCTCATGCTATGCAAATGACGCAGGCAAGGAATTCAAAGTTTTGTTTAAGGGAGAAATGCCTCCTGCTTATATTCTCTCCCCAAGAGTGGTAGCAAATTTTGCATGCCAATGGTCAATACTTCGCTTTCATTTTGTTAGTATCTGAATTATGGATTACACCTGCCCTCTCAAGATGTATTAGTTGCATATTACTGAATACTCCAAAAATTTAAGCTTCACAAAGAAAGCCATGCTTTCTATTAAAATTGGAACAGTCTGTAGGATCTTCAGAAAGTGAAAAAGTAACACATTTTCCTCACACTGCATGAGACATAAATGCTAGTTGTACAAAAAGGAACATATACAATTAATGGTCCACATCTTTCATAGAGCCTATGGACTAGGAGGAGGTAAAAGAGTTGGATGCCCTTCAGCATCCAACCTGTGAGGTGAGTTTCACGTGAGATGGTACCTGAAGCCAGACAGATCTCAAGTTCTGTTAGGTCTGCCTGGGTTGTACAGCCCTAGAGACAATCCTGAAAGTTACTCTCAAGCCAACTAGAAAGAACATATCAGAACTCAGGGCAATAATGACGCTACTCTCAGGCAAGATCAAGATAATGGAGGACTCCAGTGTTTACAGATATAAGAAGGGCAGGGGTTAAAATGCAAAAGTAAGAGTTTGTTAGTAAGTCCTCATCTGTGTGGTCATGTGTCTTCCTGTTTAACCAATTTCAGGATTCAGAGACAAAGAATAAAGCTAAATTATCCTATTCTAAAAGATTCACATTGATAGAGTCATCCTCAGTAGATGTTTCTTTTCAGCCTTCCACCTTCCCTTTCTATCCTGAATGGGATGGGGAGGGATCTTCTGATCTGGTCTCAGTCACTAGCCCATAGTGCTGATTGATGTGAGAGTGGCTGTGTTTGAAAGGCATGCAGCGTACAGCAGGCAGTAATGGGCAAAGCTCTCGGAAGCACCCCTTCAACAGGAAGGATGAACATGGCTCCCTTTTCTCTAAGGAAAGTCATAGTAAAAGTATTTCTGCGTTCAAAGCAATGATCATCCACATCAGATCCAGGGCAAAATCAGCCTTCTCCCTATAAAACACCAAATCTGTTCTAAGCACTTTGGAGACACACTTTACGTTATTAGGTCTCTCTAATTATTACATCTAATTATTATCTCTCTCTATTATTATGTTATTAGATCTCTCTTCTTCCCTCATAATTTGTCTCTTAATAAAGTTCCTTTTCTCTATTTCTGATTTCTGAGCCAAGTTCTTTTTGGTTGGTTTTCTAAGATGAGCATAGTCCACTATGGTTCCCTGAAAGTCGTGCTTTGTTCTAACTTCAATAATTGGCTGTCACAATGGTCAGTGCTTACTCCTCAGTCACAGACCTGCTCCTTCAAAACAGTTACCATACGGAAGCCACCTCAAGTATACATAGAAATTCCACAATTAACTTCTGTTTAGAATTTTCAGTGAAAGAAAAAAAATGTAGAATACTAATATGCAGATACAGATATATCTGAAACAAAATTATATTCCTCAAAATATTAAGTCACTTGGTCCTGTTTTTAAAGAATATTTCTCAATTTTTCAATTAAATATGCTGTTTGGAACAAAGTAAAAATATGCTTGACCTTGAACAAGATTAAAAATTTGAGGGACTGTGTGAAAATTGTGTTAAGCTAAATGACCTTCAGACTTCTATGTGTCTACTATGAATCAGTATGCCACTGACGATCCATAAGCAGCTCAGAAGGCAAGTGCTGGAGTGTGTAGAAGATTACCAAAATGCTGCCCCTTAGCCAAAGCAGGCTTATATATAGACAAAGCCAGTGTCACTTCTTTCCTTCAATCTTTGTTGTTTCTTTCTTTCCTTAAGTCCTTTCTTTATCTCATCTTTCTCTCATACCCACTTATTTATCTAAATGAAAAAATATACCTATGACACTCAAGTCTTTCCTTAAATACTAAGTAATAAAAGCTGAATACTTAGAATGCAATTAAAATCGTAATCACTTTAAATTAAACTTTAAAATCCCTGTTCCCATCAAAGAGTACCCTGACAACATGAAATGAGTGTCAACATTGTAGAGAACTCAAGCTGCTAATGGCTAAAACAAAGGCAGCAAAAGCCAGAGCAAGTAAAGAGTAATTTTTGCAATTTCAAGGGCCAAAGCCTGTATAATTCTTAAACAGAATATTTACAAAATGTGTACCTTAATATATCCTTTGAATCTATTTGACAATTCACTCAGATGCTTTACAGCTATATAATTGGAATTAGGTCCTATGGATTAAAGACAGAATCCTTCGCATGATGAAACTAAAATAATTCTACTTCATATTACTGTGCCTCCTTTTATTAGAACAGTTGAAGTCTTCTGCCATTGTAGTATAAGAACAAAGAATCTATTTAATGTTTTTGGTTTTGTTTTATTTATTTATTTTTATTTTTTTTATTTATTTATAGGCAGATTTTTATGTGTCCTTGGCTGTCCTAGAACTTGCTCTGTAGACCAGGCTGGCCTCAAACTCATAGAGATCTCCCTGCCTCTGCCTCCTGAGTGCTCGGATCAAAGGCGTGCGCCACCACCTCTTGGCTCAAAGAGTCTATTTGAATGAATCAATTCACTGTTATAATATGAAGAAACAATCTTTTGAGAGTAATTCAATCATTACACCTCCCCTCTCTGAAATCATTATAAACCAATTATACAGATACATTTCTATCAGCTATAAATTTTCCAGGTTAAAGGGCTATCTTTGTGTTTTCTGCTCATTTTGTCTTCTCTCATGTAAAGA
>CABHPQ010132507.1:0-11376 GCA_902168405.1 Peromyscus aztecus | reverse complement strand
TTTTTTTGAAGGTTTTGTTTGTTTTGCTTTGATTTGTTTTGACTAGTTTTGCCAGAGAGGTCTTTGCTTTATAGATGACTTTGTTTAATGCTCTTCAAATTGCAGCCTTGAAAATGATGCCAGCATGGGAAATGGGGACACTGTTTCTGCCTGCTAACCTTGAGCAAGTCACTTAGCTTTTGGAACTTCTTTTTTGCCAGTATTAGATAGCAGACCCAGGGTCTTGTGCATGCTAAGCAATCATTCCGCCACTGAGCAGTATCTCTATCCTTGGATCTCATTATTTTCCAAGAGGGAAGGAAGGAAGTAGGAGAGAGAGAGGAAGAGAAAGGAGAAAGAGAAGGAGCAAAATAGTAACTAGAAGATGGTGAATGGGAATGTCAGGGACTGATAGTCATCAGGCCACCTGGCTCCAGACTCTGCCAATCTCCAGTAGCATGGAAGTTGTAGTTTTCCACATCTGAGCAGTGCACATGGTTTTCAGGGCCACATATGGCACTATACACTTGGGCATGCAAACGAAGCATTTGCCACTGTGGTCACTCACTTCAAACTCTTCCTATGTAGACTAGAGCAGCTCTGCAATCCCCGCCTCCAAATGTGCATCCAGAAAGAGCTGTATGTATGCCTCACCATAAAATGGCAAGAACTCTGCAACATTGGCATCGGGCTTGGCCAATGGATGCTAAGCTTGGGCAAGTCAGTTTATTTGGATTCCTCCCTGACACACATGTTTTTTCAGTACCAGGAGTCAAACCCAGGCTGTCTGGGACATATGCCAAACCGACAAATACTACTTCCAGAACCTTCTTTGCTCTGTCCTGTGCTCCTTTGCTGCTTCCCAGGAGTAGCTATGTCTTCCTGTTGGCATCAGGGGCACACACTGTGGTAAAAGAAGAGCAACTAAGCCAGAAGAGGTATGTGGGATGAGTGAGGAATGAATCGTACTGTTGGGAGTTGCTTACACAGAGTTAGGGTTTTATTTACACAGAACTAATGTCTTATTACAGTATATTGGTTACAAGGACCCTCAGGGATGGGGCAAGTGTAGGAAGTAACATGCAATAGGAAGTGACAGTACCAGACATTTCCCAACCACTATTCAACTGATGCAAAGCTTAGATTGATGCCTTCACTGAGGCAGCCCACATTAGTGCATCCCTGCTTCGGGTACCTCTTCCCTCTCTACATATACTCGCATAGCCTCCCCATAGTTCCTGCTCCTGCCCCAAGAGGAAGCTCAGTGGAACTCCTGAGTCCATTCTCAGACCTACAAAGAATACAGAGAAGAATTTTCAGTTTGCTCTGTTAATTCCCATATAACACAAAAGACTCCTGTGAACACTGAGCCCAGAGGCTCAACCAAACTTCAACCTGGCTTGCACCTTTGCTAATTCATGTCTCAAGATTGTCCCCTGGACCAAGTCTTTGACATGAAAATGTGAAGTGGCCAAACCACAAAGTGTGCCTTGGTGCCACCCATATACTTCCAAAGCTCCTTTCCCAGTTCTGCCACTTTCCACTCGTCCATAGCATCCCCATGGGTCTGTTTTCATAACCCCTATAATTTCCATAGCCCTCTCTTTCTCTTTATTCTCATCTCCCCTCACAAGCTGTTGTCACATTTGACTTAGTTGCAGACATACTTTTACTGGAGTTGTCTAGTTAAAACTTATTTGGACATCTTTAACAAATGTTCAGCATGTTTCCCTTTGGCATCACAGACCCTTGGGAGGGGGACTTCTCTGGTAGGCATCTTCGCTGCTTAGAGCTCCATATGGGATGTTTCCGTTTCTTACCTGGAAGTACTTTCTTAAACAAAGTACCAATGGCCAGCTGGATATAAGAGGCTTCATGCACTGGCCCTACCCTTGGTCTTTCAGGCTCATGCATCTGCCTGTCTTTGAAGCATGTTGTACTTCAAGAGTGTATTACCACCCTTTTCCTGGCACTGAGGTTCTTGGATGTGCCACACAAACAAGAGAAAGATAAGCTCAGTGCTCTCACACTGGGGAATGACAGAGCCAAGCTGTGTGCAACACCTGCCCAGGAGCTCTCTGCTGGTTAGGTGAATGGAAGGAGATGCAGATATTCCAGACAGAAGCAACTTCCTGAAAATGGGTTAGAAAGAAGGTGAGTTGGGTGTGTGGGTAGGCAAGTCCAAAATTATTAAGACGTTTTAGAAAAGATCAGGCAGGAAATGAGACTGCAGAGCTGAGTAAAGCCAGAGGCCATTGGGCAAGGGTAGTTAAATGAAGGCTCACCTTAGACCATGAGGCAAGGATGGGGAAATGTGCACCCCATTCCTTTTTCAGTGCATGGCCGTTAGTCTGTTAATATCCAATTACTCCTAACTCATTAGGAGACTCTAAAAGCTAAATAACATTCCAATGAGGGTTAATCTGTGCCTCATACTCTGCCAGGTATTCCATTCTCATGCCTCACTTTACTTTCAAAAGAAGCCTAAGGGGAGGCATTATATTCACCCCTGTTGTACAGGGGAAGAAACTAACGCTTGTTTGGATCTGTAACTCATGTGGGATCATAGAGTGGAAATGGACTGAAACATGATTGTGATCCAGGGATCTGGTTTAAGATACCCACAGTCCTAAACTCTGGGGCCCAGTGTTCCCCAGGTTCCCTGATAAAACTTTCCCAAGGTGAATGTCAAACTTTCAGGTTACTAGGAGGTCTCAGCTGGGGACCCACAGGCTGCTGGCTGCACTAGCCTGCTAGCTATTGCAAGGGCCCTGGGTGATTATTGTCTTCAGGGAGGTTGGGAATCATAAGGACATAATGAACCTTTGTTGGGCTAGAGCTCCTGTTAAAGAATGAGAGCAGAAAAGGAGAGAGCAGATGTATAATTCCCGACAGAGGGCATGAGGTCAGAGGGGATCTGGCTCTCCTTGTAATACAGAGTTTCTTCTCAAACCCTTCCAGGACCGAGAGTCATGGCCAGTTTCCAAAGATGCAGAGAGGAGCCATCAGTTAACCTAGCTTGCCACAACAGGCATTGGAGTTCTAAAGAAACAGGAAGAGTTGCTTGGCATAAGGAGTGTGCTGGGACCTTCCCTGAGGTGGAGGCCCTGTTTGAGCTGGGTTAGTATTACTGAGGACCAGTTCCTGTATCGTGCCTGCATAATCAAGCTCACTGCCTGCTCTACCCAACCCTCTCCTAAAGCATCAATGCTTCTTACTTACTGCGTATTATCCAGGGTCATTAAAAGCCTCTGAAAGGCTAGAATTAGTTGACTCTGTCTCAATTTGTCATGCTTTTCTTTTTGTGTCTGTATGGGACCTGAAGGCTCCTCATTCTTATTCTGTCACCTGTGTTAGTCCCTGACATTGGCCAGTAACCTTGGTAATGGATTGTTGTCTATTCTGTTCAAACTTGAAAACGTGTAATGACTTTGTCCCATACATGACAACACTCTGGTTGCTTCTTTTCCTTGCTAAGTTTACATCCTGAGCCCTCCAAACACACCAGTTTCCCTGACTTTGACCTGCCAAGCCCTTCAAGACTAAAGCTCCCCTAGAAGCAGATTAGGGCACCAACTCAGTGCATTATTGCAAAAATAGTTGGGTTAAATAGTTTCTAGGGACACACATGAAGATAACTGGCACACACTTCACCTAAGTCAAAACCTCTTACATTTAATTTGAGAACAAATCCCTCAAGAAGCTTATTAAAACCTCTTATCTGTCTGAAAGGGGTGGGAAGGGCATGTAGTGAACTTTTTACAAGAGCACCCAGGTGACTTCAGTGCTGGTGGCCCAGGGCTCTCACTTGGAGTAGAAGGTGTCACAAAACTTATTTTTGAGCAAGTTCAGCTAGAGATCATAACATTCTGTGTGTGGATCGTTTTCCGTGACTATAACAAAAGACCTGAGGTAATTAACCTTACAAGAGAAAAAGGGTGTTTGGGATCACAGTGTAGAAGGATTCAGTCCATGGTCAGCTGGGTCATTTCTTTGGGGCCTGTTAGGTAGCATACTGTGTAGAAACATATGACACAGGAAGATGCAGTCAGAAAGCCAAAGAGATAGAGGAAGGGCCCCATGCTCCCAAATCCCCTTCAAAGGCATGATACCCCAAATCTACCCTTCTCCCACTAGACTCCACCTCTTAAAGATTCTACTACTTCCTGTAACTGTCACAGGCTGTGATCAGCCCTCCTACTCATGGGCCATTGAAGACACTAATCATTGTATCTGAAAAACCACTCCCAATACATCAGGGCTGGCAACCTGTTCTGCTCACTGCTTTCACAGTGATTGCCACCTATATAGCAGCCATCTGTGTTGGCCCCCTAACCATACAGCTATTAGCTGACAAGAACTAGGGCTTCTAGATCTCTCTCCAAGCCCCTGGCACATTTTGCAGTACACTTCCAATTCACATGAGTGAATGAATTACAATTAACATTGAATGAATGGGTGAGTGAATGAATTACAATTAACATTGAATGAATGGGTGAGTGAATGAATGAATGAATGAATGAATGAATGAATGAACAAGTGAGTGAATGAATATATCTGGGGTAGATACAATTAAGTACATCAAATTCCAAGGTTAAGAGTCAGAAACTGGGCTGGAGAGATGGCTCAGAGGTTAAGAGCACTGACTACTCTTCCAGAGGTCCTGAGTTCAATTCCCAGCAACCACATGGTGGCTCACAACCATCTATAATGAGATCTGAGGCCCTCTTCTGGTGTGCAGATATACATATAAACAGAACACTGTATACATAATAAATAAATAAATCTTTAAAAAAAAAAAACGAGTCGGAAACTATAAAAGGCCAGATAGGAAAGATGTGAGCATTGTGAGCCATAGTTTATTACAGCCTCTCATTTTCACCAGAATAACATATGAGTGGTGAAAGGGAATATATACATGAATGATGAGTATCCAACGCTGTGCAAACATGCTATGGGTTGATTGGATCCAAGGGCCAGTCTGTCAACCCCTGGGCTCAGTTATTTGCCTTTTGTTTTTATAAGATCAACCAGTTACTCGTTGAATCTTATCAGCCTACAAAATCAACTAAATAGAAAGCTCATTTAACCTTCTGTAAACACAAGTGAGGCCCATCTACTTAAACTTCTGAATTCAGCCTCCGACAGTTCCACCAAAAGAATGTAGGAAAGTTTTTCCATGCTCATCCAATACTAAAGCCTCTGCTTCCCTTGCAGATGTGGCCACGGGTCCCTCTTGTAGCTCTTAGCTTGTCTTTGTGTTTAGGAAGCAACTCTAAGCTAAGGCTTCAGCTCTGGGAAATAAACTCCACTTGGGGGAGCTAAGCCCCACCCCATCCTATTCTGTCTGACCATCATCAGAGTTCAGCCTGGTGCAGCTGAGAGGGGCACAAAGTCTGATGTGGTATCTCACACATCAGAAGCACTGTGCCACCTTCTTCTCCCCCTTCCTTTTATACACCCAGAGGAAACATTGCTTGTTGAAATGGGCAATGGGAGAACAGAGATGGCTATTAGACAAGTCTCCTGGCATTCCTGGGACAGTAACATAAATTGTGACAAGTCTGTACATCCAGTTATCTTGCCCAACTGTTCCCACCAGATTGTCCTCTCACTCTGAAAGACTCCCAGCAGGCAGAGCAGGACAAAGACACACCTATGTGGATCGGTGCAAACAACTCCTGTCTTTCTCCCAAGTTCTTTTCTGACACTTGGCACTCGGCTCGTTTCTCTTGCGGTCCCTTCCCTTCCCCCTGTGTATTTTAGACCTGGGCAAGCATATCTCTGTGAAGCTTTCACAAGTTCAAAGTGAAGTAAGAAAAAAAGCATGTCTGAGCATCTTTTCTTGCTTCTGCCATATGAGTATACCTTACTATCCCAATTCTTACCCTCCAGCATACTTCTACAGATTTCTGTCTAGGTTTTTTTTATTTAACAGATATCTCCCTTCTCTGTCAGAGAAGGACCATATTATTCTATCCATTTCTGTGAGTCCAAAACATATCGTGGCTTCTGTGTGTGCCAGTGACAGGTCCCACCACTGAGCTCAGCAGGCTGTGGCAATGTTTCCAACCCAACACCAAATGTGGTCTCTGATGTTTAGCAGATATGCTGTCAACAGTTTGGGAATGAATTGATGAATATTAAGTGCTTTGTAAGGCTAAGCTTACTCAGCGCAAAAAGAACTTCATTCCAAAATGTGTACCCTCCACACTGCCTTGTCCCAGAACTGTCTCTAAAAACAACAGAGTGGGGTTTTTTTTTTTTTTTAAAATATTAATTAGCATTTTTTTACATCAGCCAATGATGTGGAACCCAAAGTTACTTGAAACATGGAGACGTCATGACATCCAGCACTCTGGAAGCCTCAGCACAGCAGCATCTGCCATGCTGTTATTATTATTACTATCATCATCATCATCATCATCATCATCATGCTGCTATTATTACTTCACATACCATAAAGTCACCCTTTATTTTTATTTTTCTCTCTCACTCTCTTTCTCTCTATTTGTGTGTGTGGTGTATGTGTGTGCACATGTATATGTGTGGGTGCATGTATCTATATGCATGTACAAAGGCCACAGGAGAATGCTGCTTGTCCATCTTTTTAGCTCTTCACCATATATATTTGAGACGTGGTCTCTCACTGAATCTGGAGCTCATTACTTTTGAGATACTTTGGCATTCAACAAGTCCAAGGCGTCTGCTTGTCCCTACCCACCGAGCACTGGGATTGCAGACTTATGTGGTTGAACATGGATTTTTACACGAGTTTGGGGTTCTGAACTCAGATCTCATGCTTGTGCATCAAGTGCCCTTGCCTGCTAAGCCATTTTGCCAACTCAAATTCACCCTTTTTAAAGCATAGAGTTCAGAAATTTTAACATATGAACCACCACGCCCTCTAATTCTAGAAAAATTCTAATCCCCCACCCCCAATTATTAGTAAGTCCTCGGAGCAGTCAGCCCAATGTTTCTCTCGAATAATCCTCTGGTTATCACTAATCTACTTTCTATCTCTACAGAATTAAAAACAATTCTGGATATTTTATGTAAGTGAAACCGTAGATCATGGGACGATTCATGTCTATGTTCATTCGACCAGCATGTTTCCAGTTTCTTGGACATCAAACCAGTATTGCATTCTTGTTTATTACTGAGACATATTCTACCTTATGCATATGCATATACACAAAATGTTTTTCCAGTTGTCAGTTAAAACACAGGGAAATATCATGAACAGTCATGAATTTGGCTGGGGGGTGGTGGTGGTGGTGGTGGTGGCGGCGGCGGCGGCGGCGGCGCACGCCTTTAATTCCAGCACTTGGGAGGAAGAGGCAGGCACATCTCTATGAGTTTGAGGCCATCCTGGTCTACAAAGTGAGTTCCAGGACAACCAGGACTGTTACACAGAGAAAGCTTGTATTGAAAAAAAAAAAAAAAAAAAAAAAAAAAGAAAAAAAAAAAAAATTCCTACTATGCATGCATAAATTTCTTTAGAAGTATTTTAAATTATTTTGGGTATATATCTAACAGTAGAAATACTGGATCGTATTGAGCAATAGTTATCAAAATAGTTGTCCGTCTCTCTTCTGATTTTACAATCCTATCACCAACGTGTGATGGTTTCAGCCTCATTACATCCCCACTCACATTTGTTCTGCCTGTCAGTTGTAGCCATATTGCTTGGTATGCACTGGAATCTTACGGTGGTTTTGATGCACATTTCCCTGGTTGCTAATTTTATTAAGTGTCTTTCCATGTGGGTTTTGGAGCTCACTTTTTATGTCTTTTTAGTAGAAATTTCTATTTAAATCCTTTGCCAGTTTTTGTCTTCTTGCTATTCACAGCAGAATTGTTGACATCATCTATACTTTGATTCATTTATCATAAACCCTGTGCAGACAAAGGCCAGATCAAGAATCCTCTGGATTGCTTCTGGCTTTCTAGCCCAGCAGGATCTTGCTTCCTCCATGCACTCACTGGCCCTCAAAGGTAGAACAGATTCAGACAATCTTCCCCTAATGTGCACCCTGTTCCTAATAAGTTGTTATAAACCCGGGGTCACAGTAGTTGCTATTGAGGGATAGCACTGAATAAAGGGATATTGAGAGGTAACAAGTTTGATGGTTGCATCTGAGAAAATGCTCGAGAGGGAGCTAATGAGAACGGTCTGACTCAGCAGGGAATAAGTACACAGTGAAATATGAAAAATGAGAAAGGGAAACTAGAATAGGAAGATTAAATGGGGTGGGGGAGGGGACTTAAGGGTGAAAGAAGGAGTATGGAGAGGGACAACTAGCACTAAAGGCCTTTGAAAAGCCATATGGAAACCTACGACTGTAGAAGTCTCTGTGTACGTGCGTGTGTGTGTGTGTGTGTGTGTGTGTGTGTGTGTGTGTGTGTGTGAACATGTATGCTTTAAATGGAATTTCCATCTAATGGGGATACAATGCCATAACTAGGCATCATATGATATGTAAAGCCCCAGTACCAGGAATGAGTTATATCTTGTTGAGTCATTGGCCAAGAGAGTCCCATAGACCCACCCATACATACAACATTACAGGTTATTGCCAATGCTATTGGTTATCCTCCATATCCAACCTGATGCTTGGGCTCTATTACTGAAGACACCACTTACTTTTATCATTGAACACGGAGAAATTGAGCAGGTACATGAACTAGAAGTTTTATCCCTACTGACAAGATTTCTTAGTGCTGGGGGGGGGGGCAGGTACTAGAAACACGACTGGAGAAGAAAAGTTTCATCAGTCTTACATAGCTGTGGACCCTACTATCTACAGTAATGACCTGCTTTGCAAATGATACTAATACAAAAGTGGGACAAACGATTGGGGGTAATCAACCACTTTTTGATTAGATTTAAGGCCCATTCCATGGGATGGAACCCATGCTGGATACTGTTAATGGGGCCAAGAACCTGTGACTAGATTGCTCATGGGCCTAAGGGAAAACCTACTGTTGTTATTCTGCTAAAGAAATAGTAACGAAATTCCTCTTGATGATATATTGCTACACCCATACAGCAAAGTATTACCCAATCTTCTTCTTGCAGCATATGAGAATTAACCCACAACTAGACAATGTGAAGACAGTGAAAGACCTTGGAGCACTCAGAAATAAATGGGATTTATACAACCTTATCAAAGCCTTCCCCTCAAGGCTCCGGTATCTGTGTGGAAGAGCTTGTAGGAAGGTTGTAAGAACCAGAGATAATGGATGACTCCAAGAAAACACCATCTCCCATACACAAGACAGATGTGCATACAAACTCATAGAGACTGTGACAGCATGCACATGACCTGCACAGGTTCAAACCTGAGAAAATCCCAGCATGGAGAAGAGGAAATGGGCACAAAGAAGCTATTTGAAACCGGTAGCTGCTGGGAGAGAGAAAATCCGTTTTCTCCAATGGAGTGACACTGGGTATATCAACCACACACCGGACAGACCACATACTCAGGAATAGTTGTCCAACACAAAAACAGACTCCGTGGTCTATTATATGTGCTGCTTCTTCTTGTTATGACTTGGTGTTTTTTGTCTTTGGAGGATTTTGTTGTTTTTTTAGAGAATGTAAACTTGAGTAGGTAAGGAGGTGTGGAGAATTTGAGAATATTTGGGAGGGTAGTATGATCAAAATATGTTATATGAAAAAATGTGGAAGAAAAACAAGATACCCAAGTAAATGTGAATCTCAGATGATGATTATTACGTGGGTACTCCCAGTAAGAAATTATTTGTTGTCCATTTGAAATTCATCTGTAACATAGACTGTGTATGTTACATATATGTTACATATATGTTACTGTGTATGTGTATAGCCCTGATGGTGTAGTCTGGTCAATAGGTGTAAAGTGAAGACTGATGGGGTCCTCCACAAAGGTTCATGCTTTTCTAAGGAAAGGGCCATTGTCCTGTAGAATCACCTCTGTCTCCTTGTGTTGCTCTAAACACAAGTGCGGTTTCTGAAGATTCATGCACCACATCACAGCCATCAGGTGACAACCATGGCAACGGAAAGACTGATCATGGGATGAAAAGGCACAAGGGCCCACGTTCCTACAGTTTCCTTGAGGAACCCAGCCCATGCCAGAAATCCCGTACTGCAGGCTTTATCAAACTGACCTGTGAGTCCATGTGAGACATCGGGGATGGTGCCAACTGACCCACGCAGTGCTCTGTGCAGGTGCAGCAATGTGACAGGGCCCCAGGACATACATGTTCAAATGATTAGTGTTCTTTCTACCTCAAAATTCATTAATACTCAGTTAAGACAAAATGTCCTGACTTTTCCATGCACTGAGGAATAAGAACCTGCCTGAAATAACAGGGGCATGTGTGGCGATATTGTGTTCCCTAATATATTGTGCACCCTAATAAATTTATCTGGGGTCAGAGAACAGAACAACCACTAGATAGACTTAGAGGCCAGAAATTGGTGGCACATGTGCCTTTAATCCTATCACTTTGGAGGCAAAGATTGGTGTGGATCTCTGCGAGTTCAAGGCCACACTAGGAACAGAGCCAGGTGTGATGGCACACACCTTTTATCCCAGCACTTGAGATCTCATGTCTTGCCTGGGAAAGACACATGCCTTTAATTCCAGGAAGTGATGGCAGGACGCAGAAAGGTCTATAAGGCACGAGGACCAGGAACTAGAGCCTAGTTAAGCTTTCAGGCTTTTGAGCAGCAGTTCGACTGAGACCCATTCAGGTGAGGACTTAGAAGCTTTCAGTTTGAGGAAACAGGATCAGCTGAGGAATTGGCGAGGTGAGGTTGGCGGTGGCTTGTTCTGTTTCTCTGATCTTTCAGCATTCACCCCAATATCTGGCTCCTGGGTTTGTTTTTATTAATAAGACCTTCTAACAATTCATGCTGCAGGTGTAGTTTATTATGCAGCACCACTCCTATACCTGGGTAAGAGTTTCTGACTTTCCCACAGATCTGCCTAGCAGCTCTTATACCTTCTTTAAGGGCTTTTCACACTAAATGTATTTACTTAGTCTACAGATGTTTGTTGAGTGTCTTCTAATATGTCAAACACTCTCCTGGGACTAGAGGTTCACAAGTGCATAGCCTCAGTGCTATGAGTGTTTAAGGTTTAGTCTGAGTTAATCTAAACCCTTTACAATACAACAGGCACAAATGCTGTCATGAGTCTTGCTAAAGCAAACACTTAGAAACTTCCAGACTACCACTCATAAGGAAATGTATCCGTGAGTTTTGGTGTGATGTGCAATGAATGATTAATGATCACTGTCAACTTGAAATAATTTAGAGTCACCTAGGAGACACACCTCTGGCTATGTCGGTGTTCTGAACACAGCAGAATCAAGTCTTTCCATCCTTATAATGTTTCCAGTCCC
>CABHPQ010132505.1:0-12945 GCA_902168405.1 Peromyscus aztecus | reverse complement strand
GGTGTCTCACATTTTATGTGTGTTACTTTCCTGTGTTCCCTTACATTTTTCATGTTCCTTAATCTTCTACTTTATCTTTGAGTCCTGGCATTTGTCTTACATGCTTTGATTTTTTTTTCTATTTACATGGCTTTCCTTTGCATTTTTTCTTTTTTTTTTTTTAAGTTGAGTTATAGGGTTTTTCATTTCCATCTTCATTTCAGCTTGATTCCTTCTCAGTGTTTCCATTCCCTTACTGAATTCTGTTCTCAAGTCCTGGATTGTCTTTCTCATTTCCATTAGCCTTATGTTTCTGTTGTCTTGGGCATCACTCCAACATTTATTCCAGTTAATCTCCTTCTTAATTTCATTGAACTGGTTGTTTGTGTCTTCTTTGAGTTCTTTGATACAGTTTTTAATTATTCTTTTAAAATTTAGTGTCCTGGGGATCATCTAGGTAATTCTTATTGGCAAACATTTCTACATGACTGGCAGGTTTTTAGAGAGAAAGTACTGGCTTGATCTTTCCTATTGTTAGTATTTTTGTGATGTGATCTAGGTATGCAGGCTTTCTTTGTTAGATCTGAGTTTGTTATGGATGAAGCAGGTTGGGAAAGAAGAGAAGATGTTGGGGTGGATTGGGGTTAGGGGTTGGAAATGGGTTGGATGGAATGAAGTCACGTGTACAGAAGACACTGGGCTAGTGTACAGGATGACACTCTCAGTCCAAGCAAAGAATGTGAGGTAGATCTGGCTAGGGAAAAAAGATGGAGTGTGGCATGGGAAAGGTCTATGGTCTTGGGTACAGGTAGAGAGGGTTCTGGCAGAAGCATGGAAATGGTTGTGGTGCAGGCAAGGGAGGACAGACTAGGCTGTATCACTGCATGTAGGACTCAGACTAGATATGGACAGTTGGTAAGAATGCATAGCTGGAGAGGGGAAGGGAGTTGTACCAGGATAGACATAGGAGAATGAAGTAGGGGGTCTGCCTGGTTGGAAAAATTTGATGTAGCTCAGAAGGGACCAGCTTTTGGTGTCAGGTAGGGTAGGTCCCGACAGAACCCTAAACATGGGTTTCCATGCACAACCTGGGTGGCCAGATTAGGCATGAACTTTGTTTTGGGGACCTGGGTTAATTCTAGTGGTTGTTGAGAATGCATTTATGGAGAAGATCAGAAAGACTCACCAGGCTAGACCCTGGAGAAGGAAGTGGGAGGTCTAGCTCTGCCTTTTTTTTTTTTTTTTTTTTTTTGGTTTTTTGAGACAGGGTTTCTCTGTGTAGCTTTGTGCCTTTCCTGGGACTCACTTGGTAGCCCAGGCTGGCCTCGAACTCAGAGAGATCAGCCTGGCTCTGCCTCCCGAGTGCTGGGATTAAAGGCGTGCGCCACCAGTGCCACCACCATCCGGCCAGCTCTGCCTTTTTTTTCTTCAAATCCTTCAAGACCAGTTTGTGCTACCCAAACATCCTTAAATATGTGTCGTTCCGCCAGAGTACAGTTCACTTAGCAGAGGCTGTATTCTTAGGAAAACAAACAAACAAACAAACAACAAAAAAACTTGTCTATTCTCCCAGAAGCTAAAAATTGCCAATAGCTGCAGGGATAAGAGTGGAATTATGTGCCTAATTCCTCTCTCCATGTTGGGATTTGTTCAGGCTTCACCTTCTACTGGTTTTTTGAAAGTTGTCCTAATCACTGTGAGTTCTTACATGAAGCTGCCCTGCTGTTTCCAGGAGACAAAGTTTCCTTGTCTCCACCCACCACCGCCTCTGGCACTTAGACTCTTTCTCACCTGCCTCTTCTTATAATGACCCATGAGTCTTGGGAGGCAGAGTACAATATATATGTTTTCTTTAGGGCTGAATGTTCTTCAGTCTCTTTTTCTCTGCATCTGGGCCAGTTGTGGTTTTCTGTGTAAGTCACCCCCTACTGCCAATAGAAGCTTCCCAGATGAGGACTGTGGGATGCGTTGGTCTATAGGTATAACGTTAAATCACTAGGAATCAGTTTAATATTACATCCATTTAGCAGAGTAACAGTGGTAGATTCTCCCTTGGAGGCTATATGCTGCCTATCCATGAATTTTTGGCCTGATAATGGTGCAGGATATGGGTTTCTTTTTGACAAATAGAACTTAAATCCAGTCGGAAAGTAGTTGTTTACAACCATGATGTGTGTACCACTACTGCTCCAATGGGCGTTGCTTGCCAGGCTTCTCATTTATTGTAGCTCACAGGAAGCACAGCTCAGCAGGATTAATGATTCCTTTCTCCTTTGTTAGTGTGACTCGTACTTCTAGCTCTATGGAAGCTAACTCGTAGGGATAAATCTTCCAGGTGTATACCAGCTTAATTTTGCCACATTCTTTGATTCTAGTATTTGGTGTCTTCTACAGTAGGGTCTAATTGGCAAGATCTGGGGGCAGGGAATCAAGAGTAATAGCTTGTAATGTTTGGGGGGGCGGGTCTAAGAGACCTCGATGGCTAACAACTCCAAATGAAGTAACTCATTCCTGGCCCTGGCCTTTTCATTTGTTGGATTCTGGTGTCTAACAGTTCATTGTTGCCCTGTTGTAGAGAAATCCATTCTGATTAATTTTATTTATAGGTTTGAAGCTTTTATAGCAGTTGGCTTCCATATGTCTTTTTGGAAGGTTATTTAGTGTAATTTATCCATCTCCAGGCCCCCTCCTATACCCTGTCCTCCATTTCCATCCAATTTATCACTTCCTGTTCCAACATTCTCTTTTAACCCTTTATACCAATATACCAGTGTGTTCTACCTCCACTCCATTAAAAGCCCCACCCAATGGCCACTTAGTGATATCCTGATCTCTACTAATATTTAATGGTTTGTACTCAGCATCATTTCCCTGATGTCTATCCTAATTGTTTCTGGTAGGGATAACACTTGCCCCTGTTAATGCTGACTATTATTTCACGATGTGAATATAGTAGCTTAATTATTCACTCAGTTAGGCACATATATGCAATTTCTGACATGAGTTCTACTGTGGATAAACAATTGCTATAAACATTTTATATACATTTTGTAAGTTTTTATTTCTCTGGTATGTACAAGGGCATGGTCAGTGATCTGTTGCTGAGTTTTCCTACCTGGCCCACAGTCAGGATAAATCTCTTTCACCTGCCAGTCCCACAGCCGCTCAGACCCAAGCAAGTAAACACAGAGACTTATATTGCTTACAAACTGTATGGCCGTGGCAGGCTTCTTGCTAACTGTCCTTATATCTTAAATTAATCCATTTCTATAAATCTATACCTTGCCACATGGCTCGTGGCTTACCGGCATCTTTACATGCTGCTTGTCCTGGCGGTGGTTGGCAGTCAGTGACTCCCTCTGCCTTCCTGTTCTTTTAATTCTCTCTGTTAGTCCCGCCTATACTTCCTGCCTAGCCACTGCCAATCAGTGTTTTATTAGCAACACATTTGCCATACAGAACATCCCACAGCAGTGATCACTCAAAGAAGTCCTTTGTTAGGTTCAGAAATATTTGGCTAGTTTTATTCATATCAGACATATACCTTTGTGTCATCATCTGTAATATGTAATGTGGTCAAGTTTCTTCACAACCTCACCAGTATTTGGTACTAATACTTTTTACTATTGAGTTATTCTGGTAGTGTATATATTTAATAAAGCATAGATTATGACTTTGGGATTGTAACTTGTAAAATATATTCTTCCCCCACCTTTTAATGTGTCATTTGCTTATCTTTTTGCTTAACGAAATAGATATATATATAAAGGGAATAGAAATTACAAAAGAAACTTTAGACTGGACTCTATATAGTTTAAATATTTTTATAACCTTTGTCAACATCATTTTTTTTCAGCATTTCACAAATTTCTCATGTTTCCTTTTGCAATTATTTCACAACTTTAGAGCAATTAGAATATTCTGCTATTTTTTTTCCTGAGCATTGTAATAAGGCTTGAATTTTTCCTTTTTATTCAGATAGTTTGTACTCTATATTCTATGTTTTAGAATTAAAAAATACATCTAATTAAATCCAGGATGAATTTCAAATTCAACACTCAGATTAATATTTAAAGAAAACTGTAGTCAGTAAAATTTTAACTTGTTAAAATTTGAATTTCCTAATATAGATTTGTGGGTGTTCAAGTGCATTATGAGCATAAAGTTTTTGGCAAATGCCAAAGCTTAGCCCGTGCTGGCTGACTTGTCAGAACTATCCCTTGTCACAGTGCAGGCAATTTGGCCAGAGCTGTATCTCAGTCCAGTGTAGTCAAACCTATAGAGCTGTGCTTCATATGTCTGTAAGATGCACATGTCCCTCTGTCTGCAAGGTTTCTGCATAGTTTTATTTTAAGTGTTAATTAAAACATATTTAAGAGAGTCTATAATAGTTTGGAACTGGGAACTCCTGAAATATGGGGCAAAAAATGACCAACGTATTGAGGCAATTCTGTAATGAAAATATCAGTGTGACCTGGGAAAGAAGAAGATGAAGGAGAAGGAGAAGAAGAAAAGCACAGAGAAGAGCTAACATCAACATCATAACAAAAATGGAATAAAAGGATAGTTGCTTTTGAAAATTCCGTTGGAATATCAGCAGTCACTTTATGCCAGAAGAATTGGTGAAATGGCCAAAATCCTCGCAAAAGGTAGTTTCCTAAAACCAAGGCAACAAAGACGTAGTTTAAGTAGCTGCATATCAGTGAGATGAATTGAATTTCTAAATTAAATATATATTCTGAAAAGAAACTCATAGTCTCAGAGGGCTTTATTGGTAAGCACTACCAAATACTTAAAAGAGAAACACTAATGATCCTTACACTTTCTTTCAGAAAATAAAAATCATGACAAAACTCCTTAAACTCCTTTTATAAAAGCATTAAAATTAAATAAAAACAAAATATAAGAAAAACATCACACTCACACTTTTAAAATATCTGTAATAAAATATCAGTGCGTGCGTGCGTGCGTCTGTCTGTCTGTCTGTCTGTCTGTGTGGTGTGATGGTCACAATTTGCTATAAGGAGAACCTTTGGTGAGGTATGGTAGCCGCACTCATCTTTGTGTATAAGGATAAGACTTAAAATGTAGTAAGGAATTACTCTGTTCTAGCAAAGTACCAGGCATGATTTCCCTCCCATTGAGTGGCCTTAAGTTCAACTAGACAGCAGTTGGTTACCCCAACTTGTGAGTGTCAATATTGCACCTTTGGTTGTTGTGGTTCATAGGTATTGCAGCTGAGTGGGACTGTTAATCACTTTCCCCAGAGGCAGCTTGCACAGCATTTTCTGGAACTGTGAGAGCTAGACCACAGGGAAAGAGGATATCAGGTTAGATATCCTTAAGTCAGCTGAGTCCTATGTCCTAAGTGTGTGGTGTCTTCAGCAATAGGGGCCCAACCTTCAAACCCTAAGAGTCAACCAGTGGTAACATGGATGTCTATATTGTTTTGAAAGTTATATGGACTACCCTGACCAACCATCCAATAGGAGATTCCTTGTGCCTAGAAATAATGCAGAGATCAACAGATCCCGGGGAACTTAGGATCTACATCATGGTTCCTGTGTTTATGGCTCAGTGGATATCATAGGAAAGGGGGTAGAAATACTGTAAGAGCCAGAATACTGGGAAGTCTGCCGTGAAACAGTGTTCTCTAGAAATAGCTGCATAAATAAGACTGGACTCAAGGCAATATTAATGGGCATGTTAACATAGAAGTAGGTAGATTTGGTGGTGTCTCACCTCTATACAAGGAACTGCAGACAACTAATGACTGCCAGGAGAGTCAACTTTTCCCAGAGTCTAGTCCACTTAATGGAAATTAAATACCAAGAGCTCAGCCTTGAAACCATATATACAACAACAACAACAAATGAACTCAGAAGGTTGTATTTATGTTTGCACACAATCGTGAACACACACACATACACATACACACACACACACACACACACACACACAGACACACACACACACACACACACCAATAATAATCCAAGAAAAAGAAGCTGTCAACCTGAGAGGGGGCCGGCATAGGAGAGGTTGGAGGGAAGAAAGGGAGAGATGAAATTGTTGTAATTCTATTTCAATTAAAAAATGAAATATACTGGAGCCAAGGGTTAAAAGTAATTTTCACAGGTTTCTTCTTAGTGGTACATGAAACACAAAATACATACACTATTACATAAATTAAATCAATTTAAGAAACAGTTAGTTTTTAGTATTCTATATTGGCATGTTAAGGAGTTTCATAATTATTTTAATAAAGGCATAAATATGTGGGTCAAAGTTCAGTCTCTTATTCATGTTTTAAGATAAAAATTATAAAACCCACTTTCTGAGTAAGAAGATGTAACATTCTTTAGTTGATAAAAATATGTACACAAAAATTCAGTTGCTAAAATTTTACTTAATTGAAACATAGTAGATTTCCACAGTTATGTTAGGCCATAAATAGGGATGTCTGCTCTTAGCATCTTTGTTCAACATTATATCTTAGCCAGTAACAACAGTTGAGTGAGAGATATTAAAATTAACTACGTAAAGAAGCACAAGTTAAATTATTTCCATTCATTGATAACATGATCACATAAATATCTATTCCAGGCTATCCTATAAAAATAATGAAATCTAGTTTATAATCATCAGAAGGGAGGTTTGAATTTACAATCAGTTTTATTCTACATACAGTAAAAATTAAGTCTAAAATTAAGAAAGATTATAATAGTATAAAAAATGGAAGGTAACTGGGGTAAATTTAACAAAATATATTATGAAACATTGTTTAGTAAAATTGATGAATACTCCTGTAAATGTAGTGATATGCCAAGTTTACGAACTAGAAAAGCCCAACTTTCAGATGCTCTTGTTACCAAATGAATTCACGTAATTAATGTTATACCGTTTGGAATACCAGCAAACTTGGTTTTAATTAATTATTTATGTTTTAAATTTTTAATTTTTAAATTCTTTCTTGTTTTCTCTCTCTCTGTTTCTCTCTCTCTCTCTCTCTCTCTCTCTCTCTCTCTCTCTCTCTCTGTCTCTGTCTCTGACTCTGTCTGTCGGTCTGTCTGTCTGTCTCCCTGTGTGTGTGTGTGTATGTGTGTGTGTATGAGTGTGTGTGTACATATGATGACATACATATTGAGATGAGAGGACCACTTGTAAGAGTTGGATTTTTTTTTCTACCACGTTGGTCCTTTGTAACAAACTCAGCTACTCAGCTAATTGGGCTTGGTGGCAAGCGCATTCACTATCTGCACTGTTTCACATGTTTTTATTGTTGTATTTTGGTAGACTTTAACCAGCTGATTTCAACATGAATGTTGGAAGACAAAGACCCAAACTAGATAAAGCATTTTTGTAACAAGAAGAAACTATAAAGTGGTTTTGTTGGAATTATATATTGGTTTAAAAAGGTTTGGGGTCAAAATTTAAGAACTTCAAAGGAATTTTATTGTGAAAAATTATGTGTGAAGGTAATTAAATCAACAAAAAATTTTAGGAATGGGAAATTTTAAATACAAATTTAAACAAAGTTCCCAATGTATTTTATGAGTAGATATTCTTATACACAGATTAAAAGAAAGATAAAATACTTTGGCATTTAAAACGACTGGGTTATTTAGAGTTCTTGTTTACAAGTCATGGAAACTGATGCTGGCAAAGAAGCAAATGGAAAAAAAAAAAAGGGAAAGATACTGGCACAAGGCCTCCCAGACACACCAGGGTGCTTGGCAATGAGATGGAAAGGGAAAAGAACGAAAGTAGTTCCTGAGAGTCAGAAAGCGGGACCCATGACTACAGAAGTCGTTGTATTCTGTCCATGACACATTTGATGGAAATTAATGAGCCACCCGCTTTTCGATAATGTTGTGTCTCCCTGTGATTCAACCCCCCAAGAAGGAAGATAATCTAACAGGACATGGTGGTGGCAGTTTCCTCTTCTGTTGTCACAAACCCTTTGTTGTATGACTTTGCTGCCCCTTCCTTAAATAAAAAAATGGTATTTATTTCTTCTTTGTTTCTATCTCAAGATTAGCTTGTACCGGGTGTGGTGATGCATGCCTTTAATCCCAGCACTTGGGATGCAGAGGCTGACAAATCTCTGTGAGTTCGAGGCCAGCTGGGTCTACATAGTGAGTTCCAGGACAGCTAGAGCTATATAGTGAGACTCTATCTCAACACTCCTTTAAAACAAACAAATAAACAAACAAAACTGTTCAAAAAATTTAGCTAGCAAAGTAAGTGGTTTCATTTTGAAGTTTCCATACATTGGTTGTGTTGGTGATTGTCCTTGCCTGTTCCTGTCTTCCACCTCCCTTCTGGGCCTCTTGTACCCTTCCTTTCTCAATATGCCCCATTCCACTTTCAGATACCATGTGTTCTACCATCCTCCATAACTCCATTCCTTAAAACCTCTTCTCTCATATGGGCCTCTTTCTTGGTTCATTTCCTCAACTGTGCTCATTTTCATATAAATAAACTTATGTAATATTAGAAAATAAGATCTGCATCACATAGAATTGTAGAATAATCATCTTATATACTGTAAAGATGTGTTGTTCTCATTGTTAATGAAGATCTGACTGGCCAATAGCTAGGCAGGAAGAGGTTAGGCAGGAGAGCCAGTCTGAAACAATGTGGAGAAGAAGGAGAGCTGAGTCAACAGCAGACAGCAGATGCAGAGGAAGCAGGAGATGAACATGCCTTGCTGAAAAAAATGGTACCTCCATGTGGTAGAGTGCAGATAATAAATAGAGGTTAACTTAAGTTGTAAGACCTAGTTAGTAACAAGCCCAAGCTATCAGCTGATCATTTATAATTAATAATAAATCTCTGTATGATTATTGGGTAGCCATCTGTCCTGATGAAAAACTCTGCCTACAAAGAACATGTGGCATTTGACTAAACTTGGTATAGTTCATTTAATATACTTTCATTTCATGATATATCCATTTTCCTGTAAATTGCATAATTTCATTTTTCTTTATGGTTGAGTAAAATTCCATTGTGACTATGAACCACATATTCATTATCAATTCATCAGTTGATAAATATCTCAGCTGATTCCATTTCATGGTTATTGTGAATAGAGCAGTGATAAACATGGATATACAAGTATCTTTGTGTCAGATATAGTCATTTGGGTATATACTATGGACTAGAATATCTGGGTCCTATAATTTTATTGAGAAACTTTCACACTGGTTTTCACAATGGCTACATTTGTTTACACTCATGCCATGAGTAAATAGGATTCCTTTCTTCAATATACTTCCCACATTTAAAAATACTTATTGACCACATGTGTTTCTTCTTTAGAAAACTTCATGATTAGTTCATTGGCCTATTTAGTTTGGCACATTTTTTTTCTTTAACTTTTGCAGTTCTTTACATATTCTAGATACTCGAATCTTATCTTCAGTATATCTGGCAAAGTTTTTCCTTTCATTCTGTAGACTATCCATTCACTGTGCTGACATTTTCTTTCACGTGCACACTTTTAAAATTTAATGTAACCCTCTTTGCTAATTTAATGTTGTTTTCTGTGCTATTAGGAATTTATTCAGGAAATTCTTGCCTCTACCTTGAAGTGCATCTCCTGTTTTCTTCTAGAAGTTTCAGATTTAAAATTAAGGTCCTTTATCATTAATATTGGTTTTATGTAACATGAGAGATATATATCTAAATTTATTCTTTTGATGGCAAAATGGATACCCAATTTTGTCAGCACTATTTTTTGAATAGGCTGTATTTTTCCCACCTTCATCAAAAATAATGTGGCCATGACTGTGTGGGTTTATTTCTGGGTCCTCTATTCTGTTCCATAGGTCTAGGTGTCTATTTTATTCAAATCAGTGTGTATTTAGTTGTGAGCCTGTCTCTGACCAGTGAGTCATTTTCAAATATAGCTCAGAGGCTTACTAGTGCATTTACTTGGGCTTACCTTCTGTAGGCTAGAGTTGGGAATCTGTGTTTACAATATAGACAGTGGGAGCCAGGCTTTTAGAAAGTCTATATGTAGCAGAAATACAGTTACCAGAATGCTAGTTTGCCTCCTGCCTGTTTGAGGTAGAGACTCTCAGGCCGTCATATTGGAGCTGAAAGAGGTCTTTGGTGCGGTAATATGGCATGCTGTAACTGGTGCAACAACCGTCCATGAAATCCTAGCTCTCATTAGTGAACCAATGAATCATACGCAGTTAAAACTCTTGCTTTGTTCGAAGTTAGTAGGTTTTGAAGTGAGCCAGTGTGCAGGAAAAGAACATAGTATTTAGGAAAAATACCTGCTGAAACATGGAGCATTTATTCTGGACATGAAACAAATTAGCTATAGACTAATACTTTCAAAGGAGTGAACATAGTAACAGTAGTAAAAGGGGACACTGACTGCACCTTCTCTTTGTGATGGCATTTTCACAAGAGCTTTCGTGGAGCAAGCTAATTACCGTTTTCAATTTACAGATGAGTTAATTAACTTGGCCAAGATCATAACACCCCTAAGAGTCAGAGAGGAGATTCAACTTCAGAAGGCCTATCTTTATAAAGTAGATTTAAATATTTGGTAGTGCTGTAGCTCTTCACATGGGCATATTAGTTCTTAGAAGATTCCACTATCATAGAAGAAGAAAGCTTCTATGAGAATATGAAGAGACGAAGAAGTTGAGGACAGTATCTTTTCGATTATGAGGGTCCTGTCTAAATACTCCTACTTCTTTCTTAAAGTAACAACAGCACTTTACACTTATATTTCTACCTATTCCTTTCATTTTATTTCCCAATTTTGATACATTCTTTTAAATTTCAATCTGCATCTTCCTCTCAACATAAAATTTCTACAAATTATAAATCATATTTCCTGTTAAAGCCCCAGAGTCTGTGTGACTTTTGTTATGGTGATCCTTGTATGGCTGAAGTTCGTGATTTTATAGCCTAATTTCCCAATCTGCTGCCCCATAGGACTCCACTATTCTGACAGAATGGAATATTTGCCAGTGGCACTCATAATTTCAATATAAAGTAATTTGTGTTTGCTTAAGTGTGATCTCTTTGTTACTTAGCACCCATTTCCCTTATTTGTACTTATATTCTGTGTTTGTATTTATGCTTTTGCATCTTCTTCAAGCTCCACTCCTTTGTTTCTTGTGTCTGTAAAATACTAGTTCATTCATCATAATGACTCATCTTGTGAGGGTAGGAGAGGATTTCTATCTTGGTATGTATATTTTTAATACAGTAAACATTATCTTACAATGACATATAAATGAAGATAGCGGGGGGAAATTTACTTCTTAGACTGAGGTTTACGTTTTGGAAGAGACCTTGGAAAACATTTTTGGTCAAAGAGTCTGGGCATCGTTTTGGTTTTGTAAACCATAACGTAGTCTTCTGCTGTACCACAAGATAAGTGTTAGATCATATATGCAACTGGAAGCATTAGGACCATTGGGTTGAAAGATATTATAGTTGGACTGAAATAGAGTAAGGGCATACCAAATGTAAGGAACAGTCTAAATACAAGCAGTGCGTTGTGACATTCATGATAGATCTCCTAAATGTTGCTGCTCCATACACCAATTAGTTTGACAGCTTTCCCATTTTAGGTTTGTACACTATGTTTCCTCTCCTTTGCATATGCAGACTCCGGTGTAAGAAGTGCATAAGGCATGTCTGCATGTAAACGGTTCTGACCTCTTCAAAAGGGACTGAATATACCACTGGTTTTCATCAAAGATGGATAGGCAAGATTTATAAGTGTGTCATTCCCCACTGGAAAAATGTGAATTTCTTGATAGCTTTGAGTAGATTAGAAGAGAAAAGAGATGTCAGACTCCAGTGTACAATGCTAACGAGTCAGACAGAAAATTGGTTTATTTAGTTTATTGTCTACATGTAGTAGGCAAAATTGTGTTGAAATACTCTGTTGTTGTTTAGTTATTTAAGATGGACTTTTCTCTTGATTAGATATAAATTCCTTAAAAATGAGTATTGTATGCTTCATTATTGTAATCTATAGGGTGCCATCACAGTTAATAACAAGCATGTGAATGGATGAAGAGTAATTAATAAATAAACAGAGAAGATTATTTAAGACAGATTTACATGGTGGGTTTGAAGTTATATATGTAATTGTAATGAGGAAAAATAACAGATGTATAAGAAAAGAACTACTTGAGTTAGAGAGGAAAAAAATAAGAATGCTAAAAAAATAAGTAGTAATGAACTGTCTATATACTGTACATTAAAGTGGAGATAAAAGTTTAGTTTTTTCAAGGAGGAATTTAACTAAAAGAAATACATGTGAAACTCATACACATTCTAATTCATATACTTTTGAAATTATTGAATTCTAAATGACCAAGATCAATCATGTTTTATAGTCTTAGAAAGGGACTCTAGCATTAAAAATGAACAAGGAAGGATGCTGAAGTATTATTGATATTTTCATTATTAAATATCACATTTCAACTTTTCATTTCCCAGGCACGTTGAGAGTATTGGGATCAGATCCAGGATCCCTAAGAATTTCTCACCTTGAATCAAGGATTTTTATGATATTCTTCTCAGATTTACTTCACTAAAAAAAAAATTAAAAATATATTTTCCTCAAAGGTGTCTTTAAAAAGAATACTTTCCAATGCCTAAAAATAGCAAAGTGGTCAAAAGAGATTTAGACGATGAGGTCATTGAGTCTGTCAAGGACCTTCTGTCCAATGAAGATTCACCCGAAGATGCTTTTAAGAAGAGTGAGCTGATTGTTGATGTTCAAGAAGAGAAAGACACGGATGCTGAGGATGGCTCTGAAGCTGATGATGAAAGGCCAGCTTGGAACAGTAAGCTGCAATACATTCTGGCTCAAGTTGGATTTTCTGTCGGTCTGGGAAATGTGTGGCGATTCCCATACCTGTGTCAGAAGAACGGTGGCGGTAAGTTGCACTTGTTTGCCTTAGTGGTGACTTTGCT
>CABHPQ010132504.1:12500-40342 GCA_902168405.1 Peromyscus aztecus | reverse complement strand
AACTAGTACATCCGTTAAGAAACCTTCATAGAGTGTCTTAGAAAAATCAAAACTACAGTCTACTGCAAGTCTCCAGTCCTACTCCTAATAAGAAGTCCAATGGAAATGGAGTCAGTCCAATGACTAGACATCTATTTTATTATATTTACTGCAACACTTCACCATAGCCAACACATGCAGACAAATGACAAACGGATGAAGAAAATATGGTGTATATAGATAAACGACACATTCTATTCAGCTGTGTGAAAATAAGGGAAAACTCTCATCATCTCCAAACATGGAAGTTGGAGGTCGTTATGTTAATAACATGGACCAGTCACAGAAAGAAAAGAGCCTCATGCTCTTCCTCATGTAGAATCTGAAATTACCCATCTCATGGAATTTGAGAGTTTCAGAACATGGGTCACTCAGTTTGAGTAGTGTTGAGGAGGAATTTGGGAGTAGGGTTACATACAATAGGAGTAGGGGTCTGAGATAGGAGTGGCAATGAACAATAATATATTGGAGATTTCAGTAAAAATACCGTGTTTTGAATATTTTCATCATAAATAATAAGCACATGAAGGGATAGATATAATTATCTTGTGGTGGTCAACTTTTCTTAATGACAAATAAAACAAAATCAATCAATCAAACAAACAAACAAACAAAAACCCTGAGAAAATCAGCTTGCAAAAGGAAAATCAGCTTGCAAAAGGCAAATGCTCATTTTGTCTAATGGTTTCAGTCTGTTTTCACTTGGTGATGGTTTTTGGGCTGGCGGTAGCAAAAGCCTCATTAATGGGACTAAAGTAAAGAAGACTGGATATCTGATGGTGGCTGGGAAGTAAATAAAAAGAGGAAGGTTTGAGGTCTCAAAACCCCCCTAAAATTGACCACCAATGATCTAACAAAACCTCCATGTCATCCTCACCTCCTAATAGTTCAATAGTCTCCCAGTAGTATCACAGACTGCTAGCCCTGTGACGAAGCCTCCTATAATAGGCATTCAGAGATCTTAACATTAGCACTGTTGTAAGAATTATACAATGTATGTTCTATTAAAACGCCATGGTACAATTTTTCTCTTAATGTACTACTTAAAACAAAAAATTAAATAAATATATAATAATTTTAAATTCATGCACATCAATAACTGCAGTGATAATAAATATATCCACAGGAAAGAGAAAGAGAAATGATAGCAGTTGCATAACAAAGAGATACCCTGTGGGAAAATGCTCTGTATGAACACAGAACAGCAGAAATTAAGTAAAATGAGTGAAACAGCATGTGCTGTATTATGTTGTTATAGCCAAGCTATTTCTCATTCAAAAAAATTGATGACAGAAGTCACAGCCTGGTACTATACTTGGTAAAGAGAATGCACAATTTAAGAAAGCTTTGAGGGAGCATGAGTGACAACCCAGATTAATAGAATATGAAATCTAGGTCAGATAAGTTGATAATGTTCCATAGGAATAGTAGAGTGTACTGTTCTTATGAATGTAATATTATGCACAGAAACATCCAAAGCTTGTAATACTGACATGTTAATGTACTAAGGAGCTGCCTAGCAGAAACAAGTGTGGATTTTCTTTTAATGCAATAATTTCTTCTGAGTAAATCATCACTTGAAGTCATTGAAATGGTTTAGGCTTACAACTCTCCATAGAAAACTCATCAAAATGGCATTGCTTTATCAAATCCAAGGTTTGTGAACACCTAAACACATAGTATTTAATAAAGAAAAGATTGAGTATATTCTATAAATATTTTTAGTTATAAGTAAATAACAATATTTAATATGATTGTGTTTTTTATTAACTTAATGGCAATTCATTGAACAGTTCTGGCCTACATGGCTCTAAGTTTTGTGTAGTCAACAAAAATATAAAATTCTACATTCAAGGGTCAAAGATTATATATATATATATATAAACAAAAACATCATACAATAAAAGATGAAAAATAAAAATGAAAGCACTTAAAATGGAGCATCCTATAACTTCAAATCTTCTTTGTCTCCTGCTTAGCAAGCTACAATAAAGGTAAGAGTGTCAAACAATGGTCTTTGTGACAAACCATGGCTGTTGCATCTGTTGATGGTTTGGAGCTATAAACAAGAGCCACACAGCCAAAACTAATATGAAGAATGTGGATTTCCCTGCCCCCTTATCTGTTAATCATTACCAGTTCTTTAAGGCTTACTTTCTGCACCACTCTTGCACAGACAATAATAGGCAGGACCCACAAAAACAATTAGCTGTCCTTGGTTGTAGAGCTGAGCTCAGAAATAATGTGTTGTTCAATCTCTGCTACAGGGTGGAGTTAAAAACACCTGACTACGATGAAACTTGGAAGGGAAAACAGTAACAAGTGGAGAATTTCAGGATTTCTCAAAAAGAAACACAAAAGACTGAAATGGGAGCCAAAGGGTCTCATTCACATAATCTGAAACTACAATGCACTATAAAGTTTCAAGTTTACATTTGGTGAAATTTGTCTTATTTTTTATCTAGCCATTAGAAAATAAAAGGCTACTTTCAGCAGATTTATAGAATTTAAAATAGCTTCCTTGGGGATATTTTGCCAAGCATCTTTGGTAATACTATTTAGAAAACACTTAGTTAATGGTTGTTTTGAGAATGTGAAGCACAGGATGTTTTTTTGTGCTTCTTTTTATCTCTCTTTAAATAGCCCTCCAGGACCTGAAAGTCTTAGTGGTTTAATAGATGGTCTTTCTTTGAAACCTAGAATTGTGGTATATTTTCTGAAAGTCACACTAATTTATAGTTTTGCTCACGTAGTGATTTCAGCAAGTCCATAGGTATAATTGAGTGACCACTGTATGGATCTTTTTAATTAAAATTTTCTCTGTGTTGTGCCAGGCCATGGCAGCTTTGATATGCATGTGTAATTCCCACTAACGCAAGTAAGCAGAACTAAGGGCGATGCTTTTCACTTGCAACACCTGGGATTCTATGTGCTCCAGATGCTGTGGAGACTCCTGTCATTGTTACCTTTCTCAAACTGTTGGCTTGCCATGGCAATATAATTCCTCATGAAGCCATTTTGTTTATTTAAATGAAGTTTTAGGTCCCTCCAATGTCATATAAGTTCTGGAAAAAAGATATGCTGCCCTTTCAGTGATAGAAGCAATATTTTCTAAGTGGAATGAAAATCTTTGTCAAGACCATCATGCTTCCAGTTTGATAATTGTAGACAGGATGTTGATAGTAGGTGGCAGAATGATATAACATACCCATAGATTAAAATGCAAATTTTATTGATGAAAATAGCAATATGCAGAAGGGCCCCAGAGCCTTTCAGCTTTCTGACAGCAGCATGCAGAACCAGGAAACAGCATTATAATCTTTTGTTAAGTGTCTGTCCCAGTCTGAAACTCCAATAGACATCTGCTTATGTGTACCCATGCCAGGTTCCAGTTTTAAAAATATACACAAATCAGCAGTGAATAACCACTGGGCTTACACACTGTCTCAAGAGAAGACTGGGATTGAATATAGTTTCAATTATAAGAGCTCTGTCACTGCAAATGTGATATATGATGTCATAGAGAGAAATATTTGACTTTAGATGCAGCAACCTGAATCTATAAAGTCATACTTTGAATTCTGTTTTTAATGGATGCTAATGTTTTGGTTCCTACAAAACCTTTACACGTTAGTTCTTCAACAGAAACAAAATATCAAGTAGCTTACTCACATTATTAAGTGACTTTTTGGTACCAGCAGGATCCCTTAGAAGTTGAGAGTATTCAAAGAGAATAATGAGAAATTGTGTCCACACATGTCAAAGAGCAAGTACATTGCCTCAGAAGAGGTTCATTCCAGGCAACTTGAGAATCCACTGTTGGAACAGAACGTTTCGGGCTTAAGATTGATTTTTTTTTCTCAGAGTCTCAACACAGAGAAACGATTTTATTGCATTAAAAGGAAGAAATGTGATTTTTATGTTTATACTTTATGATACACCTTCAAAGGGAGTGGAAAATAGAGGATGACCCAAAGATTTGTTCTATCAACACTTCACAATAGTGCCTGTGCCTTAGAACCCTGGTCTAATAACACCAAGTGAAAGCATAGTTATAAATGCAGGCCTTCTTCTCCAACCAATAGACAATAGTTCATGATGCTAGATGTCTCAGCAGTTCCAGACAGGCACTGAAGGGCTGGGAAATTCCTGGAGTGCAGCTGATATTCAGTCCAAGCTGGAAGTCAGTGAAAGAGCAGTAACAAACTCTGTACATTCACCAACAACATACAATGGTAAAAAAGCAACGTTCATTTTCTCATAAAACCCTTCACACCTGGGCCTTTATTATTTTCTATCTACTCTAGGGTAGATCTTCTTCTCCCTTCAGTTAATCCTGCCAGGAAATACTCACCCAAATGTACAACTTTTGGTGGATCACCGATACCATTAAGATGTTGTATTAAATGTAATAAATAGGTCAGGGTTCTCTAGAACAGCAGAACTCACAAAATGAGTCTTTGCCCCACTTCTCCATATACACGTGTGTGTGTGTGTGTGTGTGTGTGTGTGTTATATGTTACTTTATGAATCTCCAAACCCATATATGTGTGTGTTATATAGGAATTTATTGTATGGGATGTATATGCCATGATCCATCTAATCCAACAAAGGCTGTTTATGAAGAGAAAGTCCAAGAACCGAGAAGTTGCTCAATCTATGAGGCTGATGTCTCAGCTGGTCTTCAGTAGATTCTGTAATCCTGAAAAAGTGGGCTCTACTGCCAGTGAAGTAACAGACTTGCTAAGAAGGTGAGAGGAAGCAGACAAAGAGCAAAAGCTTTTTTCTTCCATAACATTATATAAGCTTCAAGAAGAAGGTGTGGCCAAGATCAAAGGTGTGTCTCACCCTGACACAAGATCTGCATCAAAGTTGTGTGTGTTCTTACCTCAAATGTCCAGACTAGAAGTGGATTCACCTGCTACAAACCAAGCAAAAACTCTCACAGGTGTCCCCCATTTGGGGATGGTAGTTCTTTCCAGATGATAGTCGAGTTGCCAACCAAGAATTGCCATCACAGATGTCAACCAACAGTAATCACTACAACACATAGACGTAATTTGTCTTTCCTTTGCAGATGGTAGGATGTAGTGCATGTAGACTGATTACTGCCTGTAATCTCAAGGGAGAAAAATGATGAGATAAAATCATCACGGATTGATAATGAGCTATGAAGTTTCTCTGTGAGTAAGCCAAAAACTGTAACTATTAAATTGCTATCCTTAATTAGCAATAATAGTAATCAAGATGTGCAAGACATATTAATGGATAACAGAATAATCTTGCCTTTTTAGCTACCTTTGTAACTAAAACTAGAATGAAGGGAAAAGACTTGACATTACAGGCATTTGTATGCCAATAAGAGCAGAGCTCATATTATCAGCCAGAACTCACGGCAGAGAAAGATTGTCAAATCACCATCATTTCATTATATCTTTTGTGACAGAAAGTTTCCTGAGCTTCAAGAATAAAATAGAGTAATTTGAGAATGTGAGGATTAACATATGTGTTATACTTGAAAGTAGTAATATGAAGATAAAGTGTTTTCTCTCATATAATGGCATGTTCTTATGAAGTCCAACAATTATATGCAAGTCTGAAAGTTGGATAATATGCCCAGATACAGGGCCACACCAAATCTCTATTCTGTTAAATTCAGGCCCATGGCTTTGGTTTGTATTTCCGCCATGAATTTCTTTGTGATGATTTATAACTCAGCCTTGATGTTCTTTTTCATCCAGCAGATCTAATGGAAAGGAGGCCTAATGCCTACTATACTCTGGAATTCATGAGTCCTGGGCCAATAGAAGAGTTCTGATGGCATGCCAGAAGCTATAACTGTAATCTCCGTCATTACAAGGCACAGAGGGAATACCAATCACACAGCTTCCATGCTGTAAAAGATTATTCTTGTAATTTTTGTTATAGACCCACAAAGGCTGTTCATCTCCTTTACAAAGTGCACCTCCCAAAATGCTGTGTTTTTAACTTGTGATGTGAAAATTTCATGTTGTTTTACATGAGGACATGAATTCCATACCATATTTTAAAGTACACATTAGTGAAGAGGCACCATTATGTTACTTTATCATAATTTGAAATTTCAATGAATTTTAAACACATAGTAACATGAAATAATCAAAACCTTATGTACTCAAATTGAGAAAACATTCATAAAGTATACAATGAAAAGAAAATATATTGTAAATGAAGAACAGTTTTAGAAAAAAAAAGTACACCCACAGATGTGCACTGATATAATTTAGAGGACAGTGATAAGATCAGTTTGTCAGCTTCAATATATGACTTTGGCAACTAGAAATATATAAGAATACAATAATGAGTTTCAAAGAGAATTTGATCCAATATCTAAGACCACTAAATCTCATTTTGTTTAATATATGCCAAATGATATTTTTAAAATGATTCATATGAAAATGACATATTTCAAATATACAAAGGGATAATTCTAGTTTCATTGTCTTTCTGTGTAACTGTTGAATCAAAGTCCAGTGTTTGTCTTGCCCAAGGTCCCAAAAAGAGAAACTAAGAAAACAATTGACTTCACTAGTATAGGTCATAGGAAATCACAAGATCTAATTGAATTACTGGAGGGAGTCATTAAATATTGATCATTATTAAGTATTTCATACTAGTAAACTGTGGAATAATATTGATACTGACCAAAACCCAGAAACTAAAAAACAGAACCCAGTAAGGAATTGCTGACTGCAGTGAAAAGACTTTTTTCTAAAATTTTAGGGTACAAAAGAATGATTCTATGCCCTTCAACTGAAGAATGGATAAAGAAAATGTGATACATATACACAATGGAGTACTACTCAGCAGAGAAAAATGATGACATCATGAAGTTTGCAGGCAAATGGATGGAACTAGAAAATATTATCCTGAGTGAGGTAACCCAGACTCAGAAAGACAAACATGGTATGTACTCACTCATAAGTGGATACTAGATGTAAAGCAAAGGATAACCAGACTGCAACTCACAACTCCAGGGAGGCTACCTAGTAAAGAGGACCCTAAGAAAGAAACAGGGATCACCCAATGACAGAGAAATGGATGAGATCTACATAAGCAAACTGGATGTGGGTGGGGGTAATGAAGGGCAAGTTTCGAGGAAAAGAGAGCTTAGGGGAGCAGGAGATCCCAGCTGGATCAAGAACAGAGAGGGAGAACAAGGAAAAAGAGACCATGATAAATGAAGACCCCATGGGAATAGGAAGAAGCAGAGTGCTAGAGAGATCCCCAGAATTCCACAAAGATAACTCCACTATAGACTACTGGTAATGGTCAAGAGAGTGCCTGAGCTGACTTACTCTGGTGATCAGATGGCCAAACACCCTAACTGTCATGATAAAACTCTCATCCAGTGACTGGTGGAAGCAGATGCAGAGATCCACGGGCAAACCCCAGGTGGAGCTCCAGGAGTCCAATCGGTGAGAGAGAGGAGGGATTATATGAGCAAGAGATATCGAGACCATGATTGGAAAAAGCACAGGGACAAATAGCCAAACTAGCAGAAACACATGAACTGTGAACCAATAGCTGAGGAGCCCCCATGGTACTAGACCAGGCCCTCTGGATAAGTAAGACAGTTGATGAGCTGGAACTGTTTAGGAGGGCCCCAGGCAGTGGGACCAGGACCTGTCCTTGGTGCATAAGCTGGCTTTTTGGAACCTAGAGCCTATGCTGAGACACTTTGCTCAGCCTTAGTGCAGGGAGGAGGAGACTGGACGTGCCTCAACTGAATCTACCAGGCTGGGCTGACTCCCCAGGGGAGACCTTACCTTGGAGGAGGTGGGAATGGGGGTGGGTTTGGGGGGAAGGCAGGGGTGGGGGATGGGAGGAGGGAGGACAGGGGAATCTGTGACTGATATATGAAATTAAATTAATTATAAAATAAAAATATTTAAAAATTGCTCGAGAACTATTATGAAAATTAAATGTAGACATACTTTTCTTGCTTTTGTTTACTGATTCTATCCTAGTCTGTTTATTTTTTATTAAAAATGGTTTCTTTCATACCATATAGTCTAATCATGGTTTCTTATACCCCATCTCCTCCAAAATCCTACCAACCTTCCCACATATCCAACTCCAAGCTTTTTTCTCTCTTTATAGAAAATAAGCAGGCAAATAAAGTGTCTTAGGGCTTTCATAGCTGTAAAGAGATACCATGACCATGGAAACTCTTATAAAGGACACATTTAATGGAGGTTGATTGCTTACAGTTTCAGAGCATTATCATCATGGCAGGGAGCATGATGGCTTGCAGGTAGATGTGGTATTGGAGCTGATAGTCCTTACATCTTGACTCAGAGGCAACAAGATGTCAACTGGCAGTCACACTGAGGGAAACTTGAGCAAAAGAGACCTCAAACCCCACCTCCACAGTGACGCATCTCCCTTTCGGGGCCATTTTCTTTCAAACCACCACATTCCACTTCCTGACCTCTAGGGCTTATAGCCCTATCATATGCAAAAATGCATAAAGTCTAACTTCAAAAGTCCCCATAGTCTATAACAGTCTCAAATTTATTTCAATGACCAAAGTACAAAATCTCTTCTGAGATGCATGGTGATCTCTTAACTGAAATCACCTGTAAAAATCAAAATCAAAAAGCAGATCACATACTTCCAACATATAATGTAACAGGATACACATTACCATTCCAAAACACAGAGAAGGGAGAATAGCAAGGAAATACTGGAACAAGCAAGACCAAAACCCATCTGGGCAAATTCCAAACAACTGTATCTTCATGTCTGATGTCAAATTGCTCCTCACATCTCCAACTCTGTTCAGTTTTGTTGACTGCAACACACTTCTTTCTCTTCCTCTGGTTCAATTACCAGTTAGCAGCTCTCCTTGTTGGTTATCCCACAAGTCTGGCATCTATAATATTTTTGGTTCTCCAAGGCAATCCAGGCTTCACCTTCATATTATCACACAATGGCCTCTTTACTAGACCTCCATCCAGGGACACCCTTGACACATGCCTGATCTCAGCAGCTGTCCTTAGGTGTGGAGGCAACTTCTATAACCCATTTCTTCTATTCTTTTTTTGCTTTCTTTCTTTCTTTTCTTTTTCTGAAAAGGGGTTTCTCTGTGTAGCTTTGCGCCTTTCCTGGAACTTGCTTTGGAGACCAGGCTGGCCTCAAACTCACAGAGATCCGCCTGGCTCTGCCTTCCGAGTGCTGGGATTAAAGGTGTGTGCCACCACTGCCCAGCGATTTCTTCTATTCTTAAGACTAAATCCGGACCATGTTTTCTTTCAAACCACCACATAAAGAAATAAACAAACTATAATGAAACTAAACAAACAAACAGAAAAAATACAAAGAAAAAGCATAAGAAACACATACACATGCAGAGGCACACAGATTCATACACAAAATCCATATAAACACAAACTTGAGATCCACAATATATAACCATAATATATAAGCAAGTATAATATATGCTAGCTTTGTATAAAATCATAATATATGAGCAAAAACAAAGAAACAGAACAAAACAAAAATACCCAGTTAGGTTAGAAAAAAGCCCAAACAAAGCATTATGAGACAAACAAACAAACAAACAAACAAAAAACCCTCCAAAATTATCACTGAGTTCATTTTGTTTTGGCCATCTACTGCTGAGATGGAACCTGCCCTCAAATGTGGTCATGGTATTATCAGGTACTCCACATGCTACAAGAGAATGGTAAACACCAACCCAGTTACAAACCCTCTGACCCAAAATGGTGGCCTGTTTCCGTAATACACTGGTGCAATGGTGGCACAAAAGTTATGGAAGTAACCAACTACTACCCGATCAAACTTAAGGCCCACTGCATGGGATGGAACCAATGGCCAAAACCTAATGGTGGCCAAGAGTGGGAGACTACAGAGGCCATGAACCTAAAGGAAAACCAAAGACTGTTTTTCTGTTAAAGGAACAAAGCCATGACAGGAATCCCAAGGGCATCCTTCTATAGTTACAGATCTCTATTTTCTTTAGCCACATAAGAGGCAGATGGTAATTAGCACAGAGACTCACAACTGGATAGTGGACAGAGAGTGAGAGATCTTGGAACACTCAGTTCTCAATGGAAAGTCTTCACCAAATCCCTACCCTCAGGGTTCAAAGAACTATGTGGAAGAGAGGCAGAATGATTGTAAGAGATAGAGGGGATGGAGGGCATGAAGAAAATGGAGCCTTTCAGACACAACGGGTGTGATGTAGATAGGAACTCAGAGAGACTGTGGCAACACACACAGGGCCTACAGAGGTTGAAGCCAGGTGGGGTATGAGTAATGAGTAGAGAAGTGGACACGGGCCCCTTTTTCTAATTCAAAATCTATCTTCAACTGACAGCTACTGCCAAAGGATACAATAGTATTCTCCAATATAATCTCACTGGGTATACAGACTTACTTTTCTTAAAGTTTTTAATATTATTTTTTGCTTTTCAAAGAAATGTCAGCATAAGAATATGAAAAAACCCTTCAAAAGGATGGCTCTGCTTGACATATTATTAGAAATCCACCTATGCTTGTGATCAAAATGCTAGAGTCTTTATTCTTTAGATCATACAGTGAGCAAAGAAAATGAGGAAAACCCGATAATTGTTTACCTTAAGCATAATAAAGTCAGCAGTCACCTATGTCACTTAGGCATTATTGTTTCATTGTAAAGAGACCATAGGTTAGAATTTCTGTTAAGGATTTATGCCCTAGTCTACAGAGATGGGGCAAGGAACATGTATGTGAATAAAGAAAACCTAAGTTAAATTTTGGATCTAAAATTTACTATTGTGACTCTAAGAATATCTCTTTTAGCATCCCCTAACTTCACTTTTAAAATATGAATACTGTAGCTGAAATTTTTCTGTGTCCTGCCTGGTCTATAGCTAGTCAGATCCAATTAAACACACAGAGGCTTGTAGTAATTAAAACTGATTGGCCATTAGATCAGGCTTCCTACTGACTAGCTCTTAGACTTAAACTCAGCCCACTTTTGTTAATCTATAGGTTGCCATGTTCTCCGTGGCTTTACCTATGTGCCATTACATGCTGCTGCCTGGACAGCAGGCTGGGGTCTTCTCACTCAGCCCTCCTCTTCCTAGAATTCTCCTTGTCTGTTTATCTCGCCTATACTTCCTGCCTAGCTACTGGTCAATCAGTGTTTTATTAAACCAGTGAACAAAAGTATAATCACACAGCATGAACACCTTTAGAGAATAACACTTTCTCTATTTAATATGATAGTACATGCTAAAGTGTATAATGCATAGTTCTATGTGTCATCAAAACCTTCATTTTAATTGGGTGAGTATAAGTGAAAGATGAATATTTTCAACAGATGGAATAGTGTATTACTGAAGACTTTTCTGTGAGATGAAGAAAAGTGATCTCTGTATGATACAGGGCCAAATCATTACTTGATTTAGTAATCACATTGCAAAATGGAGACAGTACTACCCAAGTCAGCAGTCAGTTTTAATTTTATGAGAAAGCTGGCTTGATCACCTCAATTATTTCATTTTACATAAAGATACTTAGAAAAAATTAATCTTTTCCTTTCCATAGTTATTATGGGGAAATAAAAATTGAAAAATGTGTATGTGTTTGAGACTTTATGTGTGCCTACAGAATGACTGAATCTGTAGATTAATCAAAATAAATACATTCTTCCTATAATCTTATTCTTTCAATCGGAAAATTCATTTTCTCTTTGTTTAATTTCCTATTGGTTTTAATTATATTTTTGCAGCACACATAACTTGTACTGAATTGGTCTTGAAATCACCATTTGACTATTTCAATATATCTATATGACTTGATGTGTTTTATTTTTTGAATAATGTTATTTACTATTCAGAGCTGTCCAACTGGGAATAAGTATAACTCAAAGTTAATTGTAAATAAGGGTATTAAAATGTCAACATTTATGGCCTTCAAACCACAATGACTAAGCAGGCCAGAATGCCATTAGAAAGATGCCCTTGACACATACATTAGCCAGCAACATCAACTGAATTGCCAAAGGTTAAGATAGACAGTTACCTCTATTTGCTTTGAAAATGGTCACTATGAATCTTGGCATTTTATCTTATTTCAGTGGAATGAGAGTTTAAGTACTCAGAGTAATTACATGAAGGCTGAACAGATTGGACATTGCATTCTCGTGTGAATTTAGCAGCACTGTGAAAAAATAAAGATAAACATAGGAAGGAAAGAAAAAGACTGACTTAGAAAAAATGCTGTCCCTATGTTGTTTCTTAATTGACACAAGGAAGAAGGGTGGTTGGTGTGACTGATAAGTATTGTTTCCATCATGCACCAGGATGGCACATGACTAGAACTTAATTGCCTTGAAGCTCTTTAGTTGTCTTTTGTGTAATCTTAAAAAAAAACAAAAACAAGCCTGGTCAGGAAAAAAAGCAGATGGAGAGAGAATTGCCACAGCCCATCTGTGGATACTGGCAGCACCTTGTACCCTCTAAAGCAGAGGTATTTAATGCTAAAGTATCATGACAGAAAGATTGTCCACTCTGCAGAACTAAGCACAATCATGCAAAAAAGTATAGCTGCATTTTTGTAATATACTTAAAATAATTTGTCAGATAATTTCCTTTAAATATAAAATACCTCTGTGATCCAGGCAGCTGATAACAAAGGGATACAGATGCTATGCTTTGTATTGACTAGGATTTGGATAGATAATTAACTTATCCATAAATTTGAGAATAAATATATACTACAATTTATTTTCTGAGAATGTTAATTAGTAGAAAATAAAATATCCTTCAGCTATTCCTTACAGGGAATTGCATGTAGTTACATGAATTTCAAAAAACTTATCACTAATTCAGAAAGTCGGAATGGAAAATATTAAGTGTAGCAGGACAGAAAAGGTGAAGTTTATGAATGAGTTAAACGTGTTAGTACAGTTTGAATCTGAAACCACTCTCTGCTCATACACAAAGTAGAAAAAAAGTAAACCTGAGACATGTGACAAGGTATTGTGCTGGCTACTTTTTAATGTCAATTTGACACAGGCCAGAGTCATTTGAGAAGAGGAAACCTCAACTGAGAAAGTTCCCATGTCAGATCACCCTTTGATCAAGCCTGTGGTGCATTTTCTTGATTGATTATTAGCATAGGAGGGCCCAGCACACTATAGACAGTGCCTCCCCTGGGCTCGTGGTCTTGGGTGCTTTAAGAAAGCAAGATGAGGAAGCCATGAAGAGCAAGCCTGTAGCAGCACTTCTCCATGATTTCTTCATCGGCTCTTGTCTCCAGGGTCCTGCTCTATATGTGACCCCAGCTAGTGGCTTAGGTAATAACACACTGTGACATGGAACTATAAGTTGAAGTAAACCCTTTCCTCACCAAGGTGCTTTTGGGTGATATTTCATCACAGCAGTAGAAACCTATCTAAGATTGATATGTTACATTTCCTGGCTATCTACTAGAAGCATATAACAAGGTGATAGATACACATTTAGAAATTCTTTGCCATCTCCTTGGTTGTTATGATAGTCAAGTTTTATATTATTGCTACAAATATGTGAGACAATTTATGTGATAATTAAAAAGATTAATTTTGGCTCCTGGTTTTAGAGGTTCCTACTTAGTTAGACCTGCTGGTGTTGGGCCAGTGATGAGTTAGAACATCACAGCAGAAACTGGGTGGTAGAGAAGGTACTCACCTTTTTGCACCTGGAAGCAAAGATGAATGGGGATGCTCAAAGTATGCTGAGTCTCAATATCCTTTCAGGAACATTCCACTATGACTTAACTTCATTTCAACATGCCTCACCTCTTAAAGATTCAACAACTTTTCAACATTGTCACAGGCTGGAAATTAAGCCCTCAGTATGTGGATCTTTGTGGGACACTTACATAACACTAAACAGTAAAGGAGTACAAATGAAATTATAAATGATATAAATACCACCAATAAAAAGAGTGTTAAATAAATGACAGAACAATTACAAGATGAAATATTGTAAGTCCTAAAATAATTAATTCATGTACATAGAACATGCACTCATCTTTATAATGTGTGTGTACTCTTTGGGTGCAGTATGTAGTATTTGGATTACAACAATAACTCACCAACTCAAAGATTACTGCATGTATCTGAATGTAATTTTTAAAGACAGCAGCTATTAACCCTGGAAAATAATAAATGAAGGTAATATGTGTGGGAACACTTCGAATGTTTCTTTGTGCTTTTTAAAAAAATAAGGTTTGAGTCTGATGAAATACTGTGCTCCTAATTTTACTATGTCTGTTCTACTTATACTTCTTTTTATCAAGTTTTGCTCCACATCTTTTAAAATTCTCAAGGAAATCACATTAATTATAAATAGATACATGAAAGACTCAGTGATTGACTATGCACATTATTTTGTAAACAAATACATACTTTCATAAGAAATGTTCTAAATGTAATTCATTTGCTTGGAAAACTGGTTTCCAGAAAATTTCTAGCGTTTAAATCAATCAAATATGATAATGACACACATTCAGTTCATACCTCTTCTAGAAAACATTTACAATGATTTTTAAATGACTGCCCTAAAAGCATTTTCAAAATTCTAAATTATTTAACATAACATTGTTTTAATATAATGACCATTATTATGATACCCATTCTAGAATTCTGCTATTAAAATGACATAAAGAAAATCATTTGTGTTTTAAACATTCAACTGAGTGGATGTATAATTAAAATGACCTTAGTAGAATGCATACAGCTTTCTTCTTGTGGATTAAGGTGCATTTTTTATTTTATTCCCGTGATTGTGGACTTTCAAGTATTTAATACTGAGGCAATCATAATTTTTCAGTTAGTCATATTTCAAAATGTATCTTATATGTATGAAATGTTTAGCTTGTAAACAGTAAGTGGTGTAAAAAGGTATTCAAATTATAAAATTGTATCAATATAATGTTACCTATTTTTATTTGATTTTTTTTTCCATCATGACTTGGAGAAATACACCAATATACTATGTTTCTAATTTCTGTTTAAGCATATAGAGTTAACTGTGGATGGTGATGTACACCCTTTGTTTCAGGTACTAGGGAGATTAAAGACTGACCCATCTAACACAAAAAAAAATGTGTAGATTTAAAATACATATGGACTAATACAAGAGCATTTGGTCTGGATTTGTGAGCATAATAGTAGTAGTGATTGTTTTGAAAAAATAATGAATTTTGAGGGATATTTTACCATTTGCAATGGTTAACATGGAAGAATATAGACAAATAACAATATTTATTAAGCAAAGACAAGCATGGAATTGAAACAGGAGAGAAAACTAGAGCTTAAAGATTTCAGCTCTTGGTACATTCAGGACACTTGGGTATGGTAAAGAGAGGAGAAAACAGAATTAAGATACCACACTCTGAATGAGGCCCAAGAAAATGAAAAACAAAGCATGATCTCAGCTAAGGAAAAGGCAGAGAGAGTATTATCAAAGGAACCTTGGTAGAACTTTTAGGAAGATATAATACATAACAATGGCAAATGAATAGAGTGAAAAATATTTGTGGAAAATATTTTTGCTCAAACTTTATTTCTTCTCCATGCTCTCATATTAAGTAATGCTTTGAAGGCCTTAGAACAGCAGCATGTACCTAGTTATACTATGGAAATATTTGCTAAATATTTATTGTTGTCTTAGGTAGATCTCAGATATCTTTGATCTTAAGCAGAATCATTAGAAGCAAGATTTCAGCTGATTGAGGTAAAAAATCAGAAGCATAAAACTCTATATTAAATTCAAAGGGATTTTATATATAAATTAGGAAAATAGTGCTTTAAGGAGACAGAGTTTAAATACACAAAGAGATTTAATTAATGGTTAATATTTAGGTGGCAGATAACTGAGTGATTATATATAATGAATCTAGTTTTATTAGTTGAGTTAGTAAACAGGTAATTTATGAAAGTGACCCAAGACCTGAATGTAGTTGTAAAAATACTAGAAACATTAATAGTTGTAATTAAATTTAAATAAATGAATATTATTATTATTATTATTGTTATTATTATCATCATCCATGAGGGGCTTTAGAGCATGGCTTACAACATTTGATCCTACTTTGGAACACTTGCTTAGAGTGGGGGTCAAGTGAAGGAGGCAATGATCAGGTCCCAGCTGTCCATAAGAATTATGTTACTCTATTTCCTGTAATTAAAGTGTCATGTTCTTGGTTAACACGAAGGCAGTCAAAGGAGATCTGACAGTTCTTAGTCTTTGTATCTAACTCTAAGAGTTACAATCAATAATCTGTAAGCTACCATGAAAAAATAAATGTTTCAATTCTCTTTCTATTAAAGCAATGAACTCCAAAGACAAGTTGATTTATGAAGAAAAGAAGATAATTTGGCTCATAGTTCTGCAGGCTGGCATTTCAAACAGAACAGTATTGACTTTGTAGAAGGGCAAGACTAGTGGTGAGAATGTGTGCTGGAGGAGCAGATCATAAGCCAGGCAATCGTTTCTGGATTGCAATCCAGAAAAGGGGTATGATCTTTCGCTTTGTTTTTTAAGACAAGGTTCTCTGTGTAGCCCTGGCTATCCTGGAACTTGCTCTGTAGACCAGGCTGGCCACCAACTTAGAGGCCTATCTCTGCCAAATTCAGGGACATATGCCACCTTGCCTGGTAGGGCTTGCTCTTATAACAGCTTACTGGGGAGAAATCCAGTGTTTCCAGGGAATTTACTTTAATCCATTTTGAGGCCTGCTGCCCAAATGAATAAAGAACCTCCATTAGAGAACACATCTTTTTTTTCTTTTATAATTAATTTAATTTTACATATCAGCCACAGATTCCCCTGTCCTCCCTCCTCCCACCCCCAGCCTTGCCCCCCAATCCACCCCCTAGTCCCACTTCCTCCAAGGTAAAGTCTCCCCTGGGGATTCAGCTCAGCCTGGTACATTCAGTTGAGGCAGGTACAGTCCCCTCCTCCCTACACCAAGGCTGAGCAAAATGTCTCAGCATAGGCCCTAGGTTCCAGAAAGCCAGCTCATGCACTAAGGACAGGTCAAGGTCCCACTGCCTGGGGACCTCCTAAATAGTTCAAGCTAATCAACTGTCTCACTTATCCAGGGGGCCTGATCCAGTTCCCTGGGGGCTCCTCAGCTATTGGTTCATAGTTCATGTGTTTCCACTAGTTTGGCTATTTGTCCCTGTGCTTTTTCCAATCATGGTCTCTATATCTCTTACTCATATAATCCCTCCTCTCTCTTGCCAATTGGACTCCTGGAGCTCCACCTGGGGCTTGGCCATGGATCTCTGCATCTACTTGCATCAGTCACTGGATGAGAGTTCTATCATGACAGTTAGGGTATTTGGCCATCAGATCACCAGAGTAGGTCAGCTTGGGCTTTCTCTTGACCAATGTCAGTAATCTGTTGTGGAGGTATCTTTGTGGATTTCTGGGGACCTCTCTAGCACTTTGCTTCTTCCTGTTCCTTCATTTATCATGGTATCTCTTTCCTTGTTCTCCCACTCTGTTCCTGATCCAGCTGGGACCTCCTGCTCCCTTAAGCTCTCTTTCCCCTGATCCTTGCCCTCCATTACCAACCCCCATGTCCAGGTTGCTCATGTAGATCTCATCCATTTCTCTGTCAGAGAGAACACATATTAAAGGTTCATTCACCTCTCATATTGATTCCCAGGAAAATAAAACTCTGGGAAAAACTCTCAAACACAGCAATAAAGTGTTAAAGAAGATTAGCTTCTAATATCAGATCACAATGATTAGCACTACCAAGACTGAAAAATTCATAATTGGATACATCCCCAATGCTGCTTGAATGGACAAGTTATTTGACGTGAGAATGTCACCAATACTTTTGTCAGTTTATTGTTCTGGTTTTGGATATCAGCTCTTGTATTTATGAGGAAATCTGAAAGAAAATATTTGGAATTCTATAAAACATTTCAAGATATTTTGGGAGCACAAAGCCTGCTGAGTTTTTTTAAGGTAATCAGAATTCCTTGTACAGGTGTGAAACTCATGATGAACATAGCTCACATAGAAAAGAGGAAAACAATAACTTCCAACTTGTCAATGATAAAAAAGAGAAGGTAAATCTCATCTCTAGCTTTATAGCAGACCACTTGCTATAGTCTGTCTTCCCATGCTAACTCCAATCCCAGGGGACTCCACCAGGAACCTCTTGGAAGAACCATCTTACTTTCTTCCTGTGGACCCCCTCAGCCTTCCCTTCTAGTCCAGTTCTATTTCCTTGTGTCACTCTCTAATACCTATAAATACTCTCCATCGGGAATGCCCAGGGGCCACATAGGATCTGCACTCAGAAGCAATCTCTATCAGGAAACTTACTGTCATTCTAATTTCTTTAGAACCAGAGAGGGTAAGAGAAACCAAAGAATGGGACAGCCTACTAACAGAGACCAGGTATTAATACCTAGAATTATCTCAATTATAACAATCCCAGATACCTAGACACCAATGCAAAAACACAACCATTAACAGCCAAGACAATATGGCTCCACCACAACCCAGTAACCCTACAACAGTAGGCCCTTAGGAATATGATATTGCTGAAGCACAAGACATGGAGTCAAAATAACAATTATGAATATGTTCAAGGACCTCAAAAGTATGAATAAATTCCTTAATGAAGTCTGTGAAACAGAGGGAAGAAATAATAAAAACAGTTCAAGACATGAAAGCAGATATTGAGTCACTAAAGAAAACCCAAGTTGGGATAAAATCAGAAACAGAAAATTTAGGAAGTCAAACAAAGACCTCAGAGACAAGCCTCACCAACACAATAGAAGACATAAAAGGTATTGAAGACATGGTAGAAGAAATGGATATCCCTGTCACAGACAGTGTTACATTTGCTTTGAGATGTCTTTTTGTATGCTGTGAATATGTATTGCTCTGATTGGTTGATAAATAAAGCTGTATTGGCCTATGGCAAGACAGCTTAGAGGCAGGCAGGAAATACTAGCAGATAGACAGGAATAAGAAAGGAGAGAAGGGAGAGACACCAATCTGCCGCAAGGAACAACATGCCCACAGACAGGTAAGCCACAGAACATGTGGCAAAACATAGATTAGTAGAAATGGGTTAATTTAAGTTATAAGAGCTAGCTAGTGAAAAGCCTGTTATAAGTCATGCAATTCGTAATTAATATTAAGCCTCTGAATGATTATTTTAGAAGCGGCCATGGGACCTTGGGGCCCAGAGAAACATGGGAAGCACAGGAGAAAATATCGAACTACACATCTTAAAAAAAAAAAATCCCAGTACAAAACATCCAGGTAATCTGGGACAGTAAGAAAAGAAAAAATTGACAAATGATAGGAAAAGACAAAGATGAAGAAACCCAGGTAAAAGGGACATAAAATATTTTCCACAAAGCCATAATAGAATATTTTCCTAACCTAAAGAAAGAGGTACCTATCAAGGTATAAGAAGCATACAGAACACCCAACAGACAATAGAGGGAAAGAAATTCCCATAACATATAAAAATCAAAACATTAAATATACATAACAAATAAAGAATTTTAAAAGCTGTAAGGGGAAAAGATCAAGTAACTTATGATGGGAGATCCATTAGAATAACCTTGACAACTTAATTGAGATCTTAAAATCCTTAAAATCCAGAAGGGCCTAGATGAATGTTCTATAAACTTTTAGAGACCAAAGATGCCAGCCTGGGCTACTATACCCACAAAGCAATCAATCCCAATAAACAGAGAAAGAGAAAGTATACATTATAAAACCAATGTAAATAGGATCTGTCTACAATTACAGCTATACAGAAGGCGCTAGAAGGAGGATTTAAATCTGAAGATGTTAACTATGCCCAGGAAGACACAATCATTAAGAAATTCCATATCAGCAATTCAAGAGATGATGAAAAATCCCACACCCTAGCAAATAAATTACAGGAATCAATAAACACTGCTAAGTGATAACTCTCAATATTAATAGCCTCAGTTCCCCAGTGAAAAGACATGACTAACAGATACAATTAGAAAATAGGATCCCTGTTTTTGCTGTAACTTAGAGGCATATCTTACCATGAAGGGTAGTCATCACTGTAGTGTGATGGAAAAATATATTCTAAGCAAATGTCCCAAGAAGTAAGCCAGTGCAGCCATTTTAATATCTGACAAAATAGACTTCAAACTAAACCTAATCACCATGGAAAGGAAAGGACACTACATACTCATCAAAGGAAAAGTCCACTGAGAGGATATTGCAATTCTAAAAATGTATTTACTAAACAACAGGGCATCCAAGTTCATAATAGGAACACTACTAAGGCTGTAATCACATATTGACCCTCAGACAGTAATTGTGGATAGTTTAAGTACCTGACTCTTGCCAATATAGTGGTCATCCAGACAAAAACTGAACAGAGAAATGTTGGAACTAAATGCTATCTCAAATTAAATAGACCTAGTTATATTTGAAGAACATTTCACCCAAACAAAAATTAATATTCTTTCTTCTCTACACTTCATGAAACATTCTCCCAAACTGACCACATACTTGGACACACAATGCAAGTCTCAACAGATAAAAGAAAATTGAAATAATTCCATTGATCCTATCTGACCACCATACATTAAAGCTGGATATAAAAACACAACAGAAAGTATACAAACTCATGGAAACTAACAACACACTACTGAATAAAAAAAGTGTTCAAGATAGAAATTAACAAGGAAATTCAAAACTTTTATAATTGAAAGACAATGAAAACTCAGCATACTGAAATGTTTGGAACATAATGAAGGTGGTTCTAAGAGGGAAGAAATCAACATAGAAAACAGAAATAAAAAATAATACAAAGAATCAATGAAACAAAGACTTTATTCTTTGACAAAATCAATAAGATGGGTAATCCCTAAGCCAAATTAACAAAGACAGAAAGAAAATATATAAATTATATAATTAGAAACAAAATGAGGACCATTATGACAGACAATATAGAAGTCCAGAGACTCATAGGTAAATACTTTAAAAATCTGTAACCCACCACACTGGAAAATCATAAGGAAATGGACATTTTTCTTGATCAGTACTACTTACCAAAGTTGAATCAGTATCAGGTAAGCAGTTTAAACAGACTCAGAACTCTCAGTGAAATAGAAGTAGTCATTAAATGTCTCCCAGTACAAAACAAATAAGCAAGCAAAAACACATTGCCAGATTGTCTCAATGCAGAATTCTATCAGACTTTTACATACTCCGAATCTGTTAGAAGAGAAAGGGAACAGTCTTGAACTCATTGGTACAGGAAAAGACTTTCTGAATAGAACACTGTTAGCAAAGACACTAAGAACAATTAAGAAATGGGACCCCATAAAAACGAAAAGCTACTTGATGACTTCCATGGGAGCCCTTACCCTTTTGGAGGAGGGAATGGAGGGAGGGTTGGTGGGGAGGGAAGACTGTGGGGGAATGGGAGGAGGGATGAAAGGGTTATCTGTGGTTGGTATGTAAAATGAATAAAAAACTTCCTTTTAAAAAAAGAAAAGAAAAGCTACCATATGGCAAAGGGTATAGGACAAAGTTTCAAGGTGTAGAATAAGAAAAGGTCTTTACTAACTACATACTCTTAACTATCTTCATGATGCACTAGTAAAATAAAGGTACTAATGTGGCAGTAACCAAGCTCTGTGTGAGTGGCTTTAAGATTCACTCCATGAGATGGAACCTATGCGTGAAGTGGCTTAGGTATCCAAGAAATTGAGTCTGTATAAGACATGGACATAAAGGAAAACCAAATACTGTAGCTCTGCTAAAGAAAGGTACCAATAACATGACTCCTCTCAACATTCAGCTACACCTATAGGTCAGTGTCTAGCTCAGCTATCATCAGAGAAGCTGGCTTCTGCAGTAGATGGAAACTAACACAGAGACCCACAACTAGAAACTATGCAGAGAGAGAGAGACATGAGAATACTCAGTCCTAAATAGGGTGTCTTCATCAAGCCCCTCCTCTCAAGGTTCAGGGAACTAAGAGAAAAAGGAGGCAAAAAGATTCTAAGAGGCACAGGCAATGGGTGCCACTGAGAAACTGTGTCATAGCAACATAGCAGGGGTGACACACATATGAACTCAGAGAAACTGGCAGTATGCACAGAGCCTGCACAAGTCCAAACCAGATTGGTTTTCAGCACTGAGGGGAAAGTGAACAAGAGCTTCTATCCTTAACCAAGAAACTATCTCCAAAATTTTGTTTTCTTTAAGAGAGTCTCAGTGGGTATGCAAACCACATTAAAGGGCTTTGGCTCCATACCTAGCATTAGTTGATCAACAAAATAGAGTCAATGGTATTTTTTCAGGTTTTGCATTTTGTCTCAAATTGCTTTGTTTGCTAATTTTTATATGTCTTTTATTTACATATTATAGTTTCCAATTTTGTGTTTGTGGTGTGTGTGTGTGTGTGTGTGTGTGTGTGTGTAGTGATTTTTCTTAGGTTTATTTTGTTTTTTTCTATTTTTTAATTGTTTGTTTATGAAAGAGATAATTTATTGTACGAAAAAGTTATTTTCAATAAAAAAGGAAGTATAACACCATTTATATGAAAGTATTGAAGAACAGATTGGAAAATTAAATATCTTCTACATATCTTCTGACAGCTTGGTCTAGAAGTACCTTAGTGTGGCCTAAATATGTAATTAATTGGAAAATTATCAATAAAGGGTATAGTCACTTCATGGAAGACATAAATAAAATCCCAGGGTGAGTCCTTGACAGATCATAGTATGCCATATAGCTTCCACATTTTAAAACCTTTTAAAAAACTTGGTCTTCCTCCAATAGATTATTTCATAGTAAAAATGGACATCAAGCTCTCTGCGGCTCGGGACATGAAATGGGAAATCTGTGAGAAACAGCTGCAGCTGGGGTTGCAAAAGGAAGATGCAGTGATGCTGTAACAGATGCTCTGCATCTCCCTCGGTGACAGAGCATATTGGAGATTTCAAGTAGGGCTGGCATCTCAGAGAAAGCAATTAGGTTCTTCCTGAGTGATGGTGGTGTAGAAAACAAAGTAATTAGGTCAGATTAGAGCAAAGAAAGATAAATATCTCCCCCAAACAAAGGTCGAAGTTACATGACCACAATTACTTTGACAGAAGACAAGGCAGTGCATATGGCATGGGCTGCTCTGTTTTAATATCCTAATGGCTTATTTCTTTTGTGATGGTTATTGGAAGCATTTAGCATAGGATGACATTGTCAAGTCCACATCAAAGGAGTATTTGATGGAAGCATTTGCTGTTTTTTTTTTCTTTTTTCTCAATGTTTGAGAATTTCATACCTGCATGAAACACATTTTGCTCAAATCTACACGGATGGTCTCTCCAATTTCTTCCCTGTCCATCCCAACAACTATTTCTCTCCTATTTATGTGCCCATTGAGTACATTTATTGTCATCTATATGTAGTGGAATGTGGGAAAGTCTACTGGAACCTGCCTCTCATGCTCTGGGGAGTGTAGGGCATGCCCTCTGGGGCATTTACTAGGGCAGCATTTCTGAAGAAAACTGATTCTCCCTTGTCTGTCAGCTATAAATTGCCAACAGTACTTTAGGTGTGTGTGTAGGATGGGGGAGTTCATAACTCTTTACCCTATAAATGCTGGTGTTTTGGCTGGCTGAACCTTTTGCATATCTTGTGCTTACAGTCATAACTACTGTAAGTTCATGTGGGCAATAGTATTGTCATGTCTGGAAAATACTGTTTCTCTGTAGGTGTCAACTGCCCATGAGTTTTAGAATGTTTCTGCCTCCTCTTCCTCAATGATTTCTGAGAATTAGCATTTAAAAGTATGGTATAGATGTCACATTCAGAACAGAGCACTCCATATTCTCTTATTCTCTTCAGGCTGATTAGATATGGATCTTTGTATTAATCACCTATTGTGAGAAGAAGCTTCTCTGATGAGGGTTAGGAGATGCACTGATCTATAAGTGTAAATATAAGAACTTAGGGAGCATTCATTACTATTTTTTATCTAGCAGAATAATAGTAGTAGGTTCTCCCTTGTGGTGAATAATCTATCTAAACAATAATAATAATGATAATTCTGCAAGGTGCCTGTTTCACTTTGTTGAATGGGACTTTAATATAATTAGGAAAGCAGTTGGTTACTCTACTTAACAAGATAATATTGATATTTGTGCTTCATCATGAGACAGAGATGGAAAAACTAAGTACATAATTTGATACATTTTATAACCTTTAGATTTTAGATACAACATGGTATAAGATTTGACTATAGACATAGCTCAATATGGATATTGCAGCTTAACAGAAAACAAAGTTATTTAAAGTTATATGAAACTTACATATGGACAAGACTATAGCTGGGTTTCACTAGATGAATATTAGTGTATGCCATATGAACATTGACTAAAAAGGAAATAGACATCATTGAATGAATGGATGAACAAGGTAAAAGTAAAGTTGGTTCATTTTTTTAAATACTAAAATGTGTGGAAGGAACATACCAACTTGGTTGGGGAAGGGGAGGGAGTAGATAATTTGGAAGATGTTAGAAGGATAGAAGCATTAGTTTTGGTACAGTTTATTTCCTAATCATTTCAAGAGAGAGATGAAATGAAATTGAACCATGAAATATAAAGAATTTGAGGGCTACTGGATTGGAATGGAGTTCACACACAGCTGTAGAAGCATTCATAAATATTTTATAAAAAGAATAAACAATTTATAAATGAACGATGTACACTCAGAACTCCATAGAGTTGCAAAACAAAAACTAATTTTGGTTTTCATAATAGAAGTGATTCTCAAACCACATCAAGCACTGACAGGTTATATCTAATATAGTTTATCTTACCTTCCATGAAAACTTGGAAAATAAACACAAATGACATCAAGAAGTTTAGGGATACAACTTAAAATCTTGGGATTTGTTGTATGTGATAAGTTACATAACTTTTCATATATGACTTTTTTTTATCACTTCCACTAAACAGGATGTTAATGTTTTCTTCTCAGCAATAAGAACTTTTTGAAGTTCTGTAAATTTTTCCTTGCATTATATATTGTTATGATGTTATAATGAATGCAAAGACAAAAGAGTTGAAGGATAATTGGATTATCATTTCAGGAGATTTTATTGTAATAACTGGGTACCACCTTCCAGTCTGTTTAGCTTATTTTCTGTACATCATAATGTTTGTGTCTTTGCATGAAAAGAACTATAACAGAATTACTACAAACAACTTCCTATATTACTGGGGCTATAAATCTATTTTGAGTTTATTACAGAGTATATTTAATCTGATGTTCGGCTTTTAACATACTTACATGTCTCAACATCTCAACAATTAGGAAAATCTCCATGGAATTTAGTTTTGGGCCTTATTTTAGTGAACATTAGATGATTGCTATCAATCTTCTATATCTTTCTAAGGTCAGCTGAGAAAGAAGTGCTTGCTAAGCATTATAAACTAGAGAAAATTTTCCTACATGAATCTAATCTAATGAATTTCAATACCACTGGAAATAAACTGTACATTTTATTTTCTTGAGATTATATACACAGAAAATGAAAACTCTTATACAGATATATTTGAAATATTCTTGCTACAATATAGAAAATGAATAAGCAGAATGAAATAAAAATGAAATGTAATTAGTTTGAAATCTTCAGTGGATCAGAGCACTCATCTGTAAGATAGGGTAGATATACTATCAGAGACAAAAGGTACATACACTCTTTACAAAGATTTTAGTATTTAGTTTAGTAAAAGTGAGTTATCCTGTCAAATTTTACTAATGGAATTATATCTAAAATTTTAATTATGGTCACTAGGCATTGGACTCAAAAGTTAAGCCCCTTATTTATATTCACAATTACTGGAAATAATCCATATTTCATTATTTACTTTCACTTAGCATTTTCCTTTTATTATTTTGGAGAGGATGAGGAGCAAGGGGAACACTCCTAAACTGTTAGTCGGAATGCAAACTTGTACAACCACTTTGGAAATCAGTATGGCCGTTTCTCAGAAAATTAGAAATCAATCTTCCTCAAGACCCAGCTATACCACTCTTGTGCATATACCCAAGGAATGCTCAATCATACCATAAGGACACATGCTCAACTATGTTCATAGGAGCATTATTAGTAATAGCCAGAACCTGGAAACAACCAAGATGCCCCTCGACTGAAGAATGGATAAAGAAAACATGGTACATATACACAATGGAGTACTACTCAGCAGAGAAAAACAATGACATCATGAGGTTTGCAGGCAGATTGATGGAACTAGAAAATATCATCCTGAGTCAGGTAACCCAGACTCAGAAGGACAAACATGGTATGTACTCACTCATAAGTGGATACTAGATGTAAAGCAAAGGATAATCAGACTGCAACCCACAGCTCCAGGGAGGCTAGCTAGTAAGGAGGACCCTAGGAAAGACACAAGGATTGCCCAGTGATGGAGAAGTGGATGAGATCTACATGAGTAAACTGGCGGTGGGGTATTAATGGAAGGCAAGGGATTGGGGGAATGAGAGCCTAGGGGAGTGGGAGGTTCGAGGTGGAATGGGAACAAAGTGGGAGAAAGAGATACCATGATAAATATAAATTCCTTAATAAAAGTAGCATGGCAATTCATCATACTTCCCAAGATGATGATAAATAATATATGCTAGATTCACATAATTTCAACCTTGAATTAATATTCTTGCTGTTTGATTTCCCATAATACACTAATAGTTATTTTCCATCCAGCTTTGAGAAAATGCAATTATGTGCTTAAGAATGTATATTTGTGTCTGCAGTGAAACATGGAGATTTGATATGGTTAAGGTAAGATATCCTGGAGTGCTAACCAACCAGAGATGAGATATTAACAGAATATAGTAGGAAACAGAAGGGTCAAAAGGCTAGGAGCAAGTGCACTTATAAAATTCCCAAAGCAATAACTCAATGGCAAGTATAATAGGGAAAATGTTAAATGTAATAGAAATGTTAAAGATGAAGTACTTGAAAAATTGTTGTTGTTAATCAGTGAATACACATCTTCCCCCGTTCTACTCTCTCTCCTGTAGGAAGAAAGATGTGTGAGATACTGTAGTTCTAGAACTCAAACCTGCTATTCTTGGGGGCTCACATCTATGAGTTCAACAGTTGGGAGACCAGATAAGGAAATTTTCACTACTTCCAAGGGCAGCCTGGCCTACAGAGTTCTAGGTTAGCCTTAGCTAGAATGGGACCCTGATTGAAAAACAAAACAAAGTAAGTTCAACCTGAGCATGGGTGCCTGGACCTTTGTATCTTGACACACGCCTTATTTATTGCAAGCGCTAGTGAATGGAGTGATTGAAACTCAATTCTGGGTAAATCTTCTAATTCTTAAGTTGCAATTATTTGAAATCATTTTGATGATTCAATATTTTCCTTATTACAGTTGTTGGTATTGGTTTTAATTATTTCCCAGCATACTGAAACTTTGTATGACCTTAATTCTGTCTCATTTACAAAGAATGGTTTCTATTCTGTGTTTTGCTAATAGGAAATGTTTTGCCGCTATGTGGTTTTCCTGAGATATGAATAGCATGTTTTAGCCCATGCTAGGAGACTCATATCAGACTAGAGAAATGACTTCACTCAAGTATAGTGTAATGAACTAGGAAGTAGTTTTGGAGTTAACTACAGAACTGTGTCTAAAGAAGGGTTACATTGAGCACAGAAGATACAAGAAGTGCATCCCTGAAAAT